>JAVJIF010030998.1:0-278923 GCA_038442645.1 Agave tequilana | reverse complement strand
TTTCTACAACTCTATCTCACTGAAATTATGACTCTACAAGCCCAACAACAATTTATGCTGGACTCTCGGGATGCATTACTCAAAATCAATCTTTACTGATGGAACATTTCATGAGTATACAACTGAAGATGGAGTCTTTTGAAATAACTCAAAAGGAGATATTGGATATCCTCAAGACCTGTTTTCCACCACCTCGTCCTCCCGGATCCGCCATTTGATGCATATGGCATTGGTTTTGATTTTTGTGTTGCTACGTGTTTTGGAGTTTCTTACATTTTTTTTTTGTATTTTCTTTTTATGACTTATGACTCTTTTAGTTTTTATTGTAATACTTGACATTTCTGTTATGTATGAAAATGCTGGTTTTTAATGTCTTTTTGAGTAATGCTATTTCTCTTTTTGTTAATGATAAAGGGGAGAAAGTTAAAAGTCCTATGTGCTATGTTCTTGTGTCCTATGCTTCAAGATATGGATATATGTGCTGGATATATTATATATGGATATATGGCAATGTTGCAATGTTTTATGACTCATGCAGGGGAGAACAAGAACACTTGTTATATATCTATTTATTATAACATGTTCACTGCAGGAGGAGTTTCTCTGCAGGGGGAGTTTTCATGCAAAGGTTGTCATCATCAAAAAGGGGAGAATGTTGAAGCTTACAGATTGATAGATTTTGATGATGGATAACAAAAGTGATATAGATGCATTGGAGCTCTATCTCAAGCATTTCTATAAAGCTCTGGTTACTCAATCTCATACGAAGACTTTGACTATTTTGTGTATTTTTAGAATTTTTGTTAAAAACCTTGATGACACACACAATAGTCATATAGTCGACTTGACCCTAATATAGTCGACTAACATATGGTCTAGTTGACTTGATCCATTATACAGTCGACTAAGTCCTTCCACAAAAATATTCTTGCTCTCTGTTTATTGTCTTTTAGCTTTATTAGTCAACTTACCCATGTTATAGTCGACTATCCATTTTCTGCTGGTCCACTAATTATGGTTTCCAGAAACTTGTTATCCGTATCGGTCATTATATAGTCGACTTGCCTCCTCTATTAGTCGACTAACCATGACAAAATTTGTTCTTCTAGTCAACTACCCAACTACCCTAGTCGACTTATAACAGTTTTTGACTGTTAAACAGTTATTGGTTTTCTGGTGTTTATCCAACGTTTTGATATTCAAATTTGTCCTGATAACTACCCTAACTGATCATAGATTTTATCTATAAATAAGGATGTTATCCTAGGTTAAACGCACCAATTCAAAACACAAGTTTTCTACCTAAAAACTCTGTTCAGATTTTTGTTTGTCTCAAAACTTGCTACTTTCTGTTTTTCACACAAATCCTACTCTATTGTGAAGAATTCTGAAAGTGCACCTATAAGAGACCTTGTCCACAATCACATACAGATTCAAGGTTTATAGGATTCAGTGTATTCATTCAAAGATTTGTTGTCTTCTTCGTGAAGAGAAGAGTTGTACGAATTTGACAAAGGCTATTTGTCAAGTGGTATACAAGGAGTTGATTTTGGGGTGTATCAAAATCAGGAAAAGGAAAACTCAAGCGAGTTGCTTGGAGACTGGACGTAGGTCATAAGGACCGAACAAGGATAAAATCTCTTATCTTTGTGTTTGCATTTTTTTGAGTTTTATTCTATGAATTTTACTTTCCTGCGAGTAGTTTTATTTAAAAATTTATAAATACTATTCACCCCCCTCTAGTGTTTGTGTTGCTTGTTTATAGATCCTACACTTTTCACATTTATCTTAATAAATTCTATTTACTAAGTGGTGCTTCTCCTTGTTTCTAGGTTCATGGCTTGAAGAAGAGAAGAGACCCAAAACTCTGACACATTTGCGGATTTATTAGAGCCAAGAAGAAGCCCATACTTGAAGCCCAGATCTGCTGAATCAGGGAGCAGAAGTCAACACATTTAATACACCAACAGGCCCCTCACCCTGGCACCGGTCTACATGCTCCAACGCTGGCAGACTGACGTTATAATGGCCGCGAAAATGCGGACCAGGCGGGTCGCGTTTTTGCGGCCATCCTAGCGCCGTTCTGACGGCGCCAGGGGCTATACTCCCCACTCCATCTCCCCATTTTCCTGTGCCTATAAATACCTCCCTGAATTTTCAGAGAGAGAGATATTTAGAGATAGGGAGTTCTTATTAGTTTGTTGTTGTATTTTCCTTTGTTTTCTTATATTCCCTCTTTATTTCTTGTATTAGGTTAGCCATTAGAGTGTGAGAGTGAGAGTGAGAGAGAGAAAGAGAGAGAGTGAAGCTTGTATCTTGCAGGTGACAATTAAATACAAGTGAAGTTCTTTTTTTACCACATTGTTCTTTGTGTTTTTATCTTACTTTTACTTGCACTAGTGTAGTATGTTTTCTTTCCTTTTATCTTCTCTTTTATTTTCATTTACTATGGCAAACTAACTTCTTTATAGTATAGTTAACTAACTACTAACTCACTAACCTCTAGTTACTGATCAGGCAAAACCAGCACTCAAAAATGTGTGTTTTATGAAATTAGTAAAATTATATGTGTATTAATGTTCCCTCGATACTTCATTATAGCATTGTCTCAACGGGTCGAATCTACAAGGATAGGAGGCGATAGAAGCATTAATAGTTCTTATTTACGCCGCATGTTAATAAGTTTTTCTTTGTTAAAAAATAAGAAAAAAAGAAAAATAAAAGAAATTCAGAAGTGATAGGTGAAGAAGGCGATGAAGCAACAATGTAATAATAAAAGAGAAGTGGTTTTGAAAATAAAAAAGAAGATGAAACAAAGATGAACTAAAAAGTTGGTGAAAACAATGATGAAAATGATGAAAGAGTTTTGGAATTGATTTTTAAAATAAGATAAAAGAAAACTCATGGATAATAATTACTAATTGCTCTACTAACTATGCTAACCTCTTAGATATAGTTGTCTCACATGGATCCTTAGCTATCACTAGTCCTTGACTTCAAGAGATGATACAAAGCATGGCACATAAGATTGTTTTTCTACATTCAAAACAACACATCCATACCATACAACAAGTTGCAGGCTACTATTAAATCATCAAAATTGGTTAAGGAGAGTATGAAATAAAGAATACATTGTAAGTTAGCAAGTTAGTAGGTTAGATGTTAGAATGTTAGATTCTATCATCAGAAGCCACTAATGGCTCTTGCAATTTATGTGGATTATCACGTAAGAGGTTATTAGTTAGTGATTAGTAGTTAGATTGTCATGAGAAGAATAATTAGCGAAGGATCATGTAGAAGATGGAGAAGATTATAATGGAGAAGAAAGGAGACACCTTTACATAGATTGTCACCATCTATTACATCAATCTGTCTCTTTCCCTCTCTGAATCTCTCAGCCCTAATATATGATCTAAAAATGAAATGAAAATACAAAAGAAAAGAAAAGAAGAACGCCTATACTAAAAGAGAGAAAACCTAGCCTATTTCTCAATCTGCTTGCGTTACGGGTTTCTGCAGGGGTAATTATAGGTAAAAGGAGCTTCTAGAAGACGAGATGAGGCCATGCGTCGAAAATTGATGCATGGCTCACTAATATTGCTGGGAAAACACGACCAAGCCACATTTTTGTGGGAAAACCAGAGACTTAGGTCCCTGGTTTGGTAAGTGATTTTGTCTCGCTTCGGGGACCTTCAAGATATGCTTAGATTCGGTTATTTGCGTCCAGATTTTCGTAAGACACCCGCCAACGTTTAAATTTAATGTATCTTCTAGAAACTCTCTAGCTTGACCTCCAAGAAATCCTAAGTTAATTACCCAAAAATGGGTTTAATTAAGCTCTTATTACTCTTTTACTCCTAGACTCTTTATTATCTGCAAAATAGACCAAAACACAGTTTATGAACGATATTTTATTCATAAATCGGTAGAGAAATGTAATATAATAATACAGAATTGTAGACTAATCACACTCTCACACTTATCTTTTTCTCATCCCGAGCAAAATAAGAAAAAGAAAAACTATACTATAAATGTTATTACACCACTTTAGCAGGTGACGTGATTGCACTGAGCATGTGCAACAAGCCGTTAAACCTCTAGGTTACCCCTAGAGGATGAGTGTTGTCTCTTGAGAGTTTTCAGCAGATTGCACCACACAAAATCTATAAAGAAAGAAGGTAAAGTTAGTATTTTGAAAATGCATTTGAAAGAGAGACAAGTTTTTGAAATATTTTTGCAAAAATATAAGCGATCTAAGATCATAAGTCCACCAAAAATTATTCTTTCTTAAACTTAGTTTATATGCAAGATCTTGTCTTCAATTAAGGTAAGAATTCAAAATTGGATTGAATATTTTATGCTTCATAAAACCTAAATAATATGCACTTTGTGATAGTGAAGAATTTTGGAATTTCAACTCTAACCATCAAGCCATTTATTTATGTATATATGTTTTTTCTTTCCCTTAGTTTTTTTAGACTTTCTAGTTTACTCGGGTAGTAAGCCTTTAACCGATGACTCCCAGACCAGATGGTCTTAGGGCACCAGATGAGAAATATCTCTCGGTTTTAAGGACTCGAGTAAACAAGGCCACAAAACTAAAGGGGGTTATTTGTTTCTTTTGACCACCGTTAGGCATGAATAATCATGCTTCTTGAGGCATAGTTATCCAACTTAATAAGTAATTTTTTTCATATATACCATATATATTTTTTCCTTTTATTTAATTTTTATGACATTTTAGGTCTTTGTTTTCATCCCAAAAATGTGTAAGTGTGAAGTGCATACTATCTAAGGCAAAAAATTCAAGATAAAATTATCTCTTCAATCTATCTTACTTAGCCTATAATTTTAAATAAGATTCATTATTTTGACTAGGTTTAAGATGTCATAATTAAGGTTTTCTTGTTTCTAAGATCATCTTAATTTGCTTAAAAATAGATCAAAACTTTATCTCTTGTTTCAAAGATTTTTAAAGAAAGGGAAAAATTTTATACAAAAGAAAAAATTCTAAGAATCTCCTAAAAGAAGTGAAAAGAAAGATAATCTAAAAACTCTACGTTAGTAAATCCTCCCCCACACTTATATCATGCATTGTCCTTAATGCATCATGAATGTATGTATGCATGAAATAAATAGAGAGGGAAGAAAAAATCACCTCAAGGTGGTGGTTCCGGTGGTGGTCTGATTGGTCCTGAACTGCAGTCTAATCCAATTTGTGTGGAGTTCAGAGAACCCACCAGAGACCTCAATAATAAAGCCCACTATAATGATGTATGAATTTATGGTTTTAATTAAGAATTTTACCCCATCTAATTTTTAAAATTTTAAAATAATTTCTGAGTCAATTTTATCAACACTCTTGTCCCAAAATAGAGTATAAAAAGATGGAATGATTGATTTGGGCTTAGGAAGTACATGAACTAATATTGACTAAGGAATTTGACTTAAGTCATGTAAAGGTTCAGGAATCCAAATTGGTGCAGGAATCGGGTCCAAATTAAGAAGTTGAAATTCAAGTCCACATTTATTTCCCCACAACGGAATGTGACTTTCCAAGAATGGTGATTCAGGTTCAAGAAGAACAGGTGAGGGAATCAAAACTAACTCTAAGATGATGCTCAAGTTGGGTAACAAAATATGAGTCAATATTAATTCAGGAATTTGAACTGGATCATAAATTTGAGGATCGAAGTCACATTCTTGTCTGAGTTCAATTTCATAAAAATGAGAACTTGTCAATTTGACTTTCAAAAGTATAAAATTGGTCAAATTCAATTTGTTGATCATAAATGATAGGTAATTCAATTTCACGATGGACTGGCACAAGATCCAGTGTTAACTCAGAAAAAGGATTGAAGTAAGATAAAGATACCAGAGTCAACATTGAATTAAGAAATAGAATTGAATTATTAAGTTGAGGTTCAGGATCATATTCATTCTCAAGTTCAATTTCAGAAAAAGGATAATTTGTCAAACTGTCAATGAAATTTTCAAAAGTCAGAGTTTGGTCAAGTTCAAATAGGTGTGCTGAAATTGAATTTTGGCTTCCAAAATAACAAGAGTCCTGAGTCGAATCAATAGAGTTAGAGATATCTAAATTGGTCAAAGATTGACAAGAGAGAGTTTCCTTACTACCATTAATATTGATCAATTGACTCAATTGTACTTTCAACCTATTGATAGACAAGGTAAAAGTTTTGAAATTATTATGACTCCTGCAAGATTTCTATACTCTTTTCTAGATATGATTTTTCTTCAAGTGGATATTCTAGAAAGGGAGTGTAAGAATCTTGGTGTTGGAAAAATTGTGAAGAGTGTGAGTCCAACATATTTTGAGATTGAAGCTCAGACTCACGAAAGCATTCTATACTCGTTTTCAGGGCAGATGGTTATTCATTTTGAATAGGTGAAACTGAGTATGAATCATGAAAATATTGTGGAATTAGATAGTCAAGCTTCTTTGGTTGGGACTCAAGCATTGCTTGTACAACTTCTATACTTTTTTCTAGCTCAGATTTTTCTTCAATTAGTTATTTTAGAGAAGGAGTACAGGAAGGAAAATGGGGAATGAATATTGTGAAAATTGTGAAAATTCTGAATAAGGTGCTTGAAAATTTGACTCGAGAAGGTGAATCCTCATTGACTTTTTAAAGAGTTGAAATTATTTTAAAAATTATGGTCATAAGATTAGGGGTATGGGTTGTATTGATTCAGATAAGTGCAACCCAGTGTATTTGGTTGGTCATATTGTAAAAAGCCGGATTGAAATTATCCGAATCAAATGGAGTCGGTGTGAAATATTGATTCATATTAGAATTAAAAAAATTATTGTTGTTGAATTCCATTTCATAAACTTTCACAATCAACAAAGAAAAAGCAAACAACAAACAAAAAGAAAGAAAATCAAAACCAAGCCTATACTAGGGTTGACCTAGACCTAAGTGACTCCTAACTAGTCGATTACCTGAGGGTTGTTGTATGAATCTAAGGTAAGGTTAAAATATGGTGGGAGGTATCTGTGCATAAGCAACTAACCTTAATTACGCCAAACCACAGTATCTTCAAGGCGTAACCGCTTAATCCCCAATCTTAGACACCAATTTCACAATAGTATGATTCAGATAAGTTTCACCCTCGGTCAATCTCTTAATGAGTTTGAGATATCCCTAGGGGCTAACTCTATCAATTTTTATTACGGCTTGGGTTGTGTGAGTATGGAGTTAATTTTTGGGCTAAGGAAGGGTGATGAAATCCCCACCTTATCTTGTATTGGGTTATGCCTTAAGTCCAATTAGTGCAAGTGTGCAATATAGACAAGAATATAACACAAAGCGAGTAAATCACCCACGTATTTGTCCTATACTATATGCAATGCCATATGTACACCTCAGTCTAGATCACAACAACAGAACAAAATACAGTATATTGGAACTGAATTGACACGTGCCTAAATTCAAATGTCTAAACCGTCTTAAAGGCGTCCAAATACCGTATTTTAGTTTTTAATTTATTATAGTGTGTAGGTAATCAAAACAAAAAATTGGCAGCAGAATATAACAATATATGCAACTTGCAAATTCTCTGCAAAAGACAAAGTCCAAATGTCACAAAATTTGCCGCATTTTTGCGGCTTTTCTTTGATTATCATGGCAAAGTTTTAGAATCAAGCTTTCTGCTTTCTAGAGCAGGGAGAGGCAAGCAAGAGTAGACTTCTGTAATGTAAAAAATTCTGTAAAAATTGCCCTGCACACCAAAACAAAGAAGAAAATGTTAACAAAAATGTGAGTTTAAACCATTCCCATCCCCGACAATGGCGCCAAAAATTTGATCGGGCGGAACAAGTACTTAAAATTTGTGTTTAAGAAATCAGTGTAAAAGCTTTTGCGTGCTAATGTTCCCTCGATACTTCCGTTATAGCATTGGCTCAACGGGTTAAATCTACAGGGACAAAAGGCGATAGAAGCATTAACAGTTCTTATTCACGTGTTATGTTAGCAGTTCTTCTTTGTTAAAGAATTAGAAAAATAAAATAAAAGAAATCCAGAAAGTGATAGGTAAAGAAGGTGATGAAAATAGCGACGAAAACAAAAGAGAAGTGGTTGCAAAATCGGTGGAATAAAACAAGAAAGTAGAAAATGAGAGATAAAAAAATGAAATGAAAGAAGAGGTTTTGGAAAAATGATAAAAGAGTTTGAAATTGATTTTTAAAATAAGATAAAAGAAAACTCATGGCCACTGACTACTATTTGCTCCACTAATCATGTTAACCTCTTAATGATAGTTGCCTCACGTGGATTCTTGGCCATCACTAATCCTTGGTTTTAAGAGACAATACAGAGCATGGCTCATAAGATTGTTCTTCTACATTCAAACAACACGTCCATACCACACAACAAGTTACAAGCTACTATTAATTCATCAAAACCGGTTAGAGGTGAGCATGAAATAAAGAAGACATTACAAGTTAGCAAGTTAGTGGGTTAGATGTTAGAAATGTTAGAATGCTAGAATCCATTATCATGAGCCATCAATGGCTCTTGCAAGAGCAAGGCCTTGTAGAGGCTATTAGATTCATATGGATTATCAAGTAAGTAGTTAGATAGTTAGTGGTTAGTAGTTATATTGCCATGAGAAGAAAAATTAGCTAAGCATCATGTAGAAGATGGAGAAGATTACAATAAGAAGAAAGGAGACACCTTTATATAGATTGTCACCATCTATTACATCAATCTCTCTTTCTCTTTCAAATCTCTCAGCCCTAATACATGATTTAAAAATGAAATAAAAATACAAAAGAAAGAAGAAGAATACCTACACTACACTACACTAAAGGAGAGAAAACCTAGCCTAATTTTCAATCTGCTTGCATTCAGGGCCTCTACAGAGGTATATAAAGGCGAAAGAAGACTCTGGAAGGCGAGATGAGGTAACGCGTCGAAAGATCAACGCATGGGCGCACCATAGGGTCATGGAAATGCAGCCATAGCCGCACTTTTGTGGCAATACTAGAAACCTAGGTCCCTAGTTTTAGTACGTGGGTTCGCGGCGCTTCAGGAACCTTCCAGATATGCTCAGATTTGGGTATTTTCATCCGGATATTCGTCTAACGCGCGCAAGGTCTAGGTTCAATGTATCTTCTAGAAGATCCCTTACTTGGCCTCCAAGAAATGCGGATTTAATTACCCAACAATTGGTTTAATTAAACTCTTATTACCCTTTGCCCCTAGACTTTTGATTTATCTTCAAAAGAGGCCAAAACACAGTTTAAGCTGACATTTTATTCATAAATCAATAGGAGATGCGATATAATAATGCAGAACTGTAGACTAATCAATAAGCCTCAAGGACGAAGGGTTGGGGCCACGTCCTCTTCTTCTTCCTCCTCTTGCTCCTCATTACCAAGAGGGATTACTTCAGGCATCCGGGCTGAAGCTTCAGCCTTAAATCCTTGTCTAGCCTTCTTCTGGCTGGGCTCGCAATGGGAAGTAGAGGCTTGAGGACGTTTGGACACAGCTTGCTGAATCCTTCTGGTGGGTGGCTCCTTGGCTGCTTCTACCCGAGACTATTGCTCCAAAGCTGCTATCCCTATTCGGCAGGCCTCCCTCCTGGACTCCCTCCCGGCCTCTTTCTCTGCCTCTTGGTACTCAGCCATCCCTCGCATCCAGCAACCCTTGGACCCCACCTTAGCTTTGTACATGGATTTGATGCCTTTAATACATGAAGTATTTATTCCAAACCCGCGCACGTGATTCGCCATGAAGTATCACGAACAAAAACCAAAACTGGCATAAGAATTGGGAGTCTAAGTATGTATTTATGCATGGATGTATGCATGGGTATGTGTAAATATATATGATATGTATTTATGTGTATACTTATATATATATATATATATATATATATATATATATATATATATTATATATATATATATATATATATATATATATGTATGTATATATGCATATACTCGTGAAAATCACCTAGAGGAGGGTGAATAGGTGATTATGCTAATCTAATGAACTTAATGCGGAATTTAAAAACTAATTGCAATTAACAAGAGATGCACACTCAAACAAGCCAAGCAAATAATTATGAATGAACAATATGAATTTATGCAAGGCACAATAGTAAAGAGAGAGAGATAGAGTAAGAGCCAAGGGATCAAGCGCAAACAACAAGATATGTTTCGAGGTTCGAGCACCCAGCTCTACATCCCCGCCTTCACCCAGAAGGATTTTAAGTCCACTAGCTTGTCCACAAAGGACTCCCACAAAGGGAACCTCCACCGAGGATTTGGGGCAATAACAATTACAAGGAGTATCCAACTCCTCTCCTTACAAACACAACCTCCTCCTTGAGGCACGATTAGCACAAAGCAACACAAGGATCACCTCACCACTTGAGGGATACAACCCAAAGGCACAAAGCCAGAAAAGATTGGGTTTTACAACTTGGTGGTCTAAACAACAACCACAAACAATCTCTTTCTCCCACACAAAGATCCTATAGAATAAGAAAGTAGATGTAGCTCAAGTGTGGAGAAAACCAATGGAATGGAAATCAAAATCACAAAGAAAATCCTTGGGAAAACTGAAACAAAGATGAAGAAGTTGAATCAAAACTCTTTTTCCCAAAAACCCTTTTCTTTGATATTCCAAACCCTAACAAAAACACAAAATAGAATGTTCAATTTAAATCCAAAAACTTCTTTTGATTGCTGTGAAAACACCAGAGAGTGAGAAAAAATTCGCACAAAAAATCTTATAGAAAGCTGGCCATTAATGGGGTATTTATAGCCCCCAGAAAAATATAGCCGTTGGCAGCCAAATCTGCCAAAAATGGCCTACCAGTCGACCGTACGGTCGACCGGCCAACGGTCACATTTTGACCGTTGCCAGCTACCGGTCGACCGCCCGGTCGACCGAAACAAACAGAGAGTTGCCTGCATGCAGTCGGTCGCCCGTGCGATCGACCGGACCATGTGACAGCCAGCGTGCACGTATCCGTGCACGTCGGTCGACTGATACGGTCGACCGGCTACTTGGTGCGGTCGACCGTAGGGGTCGACCGACCTAGCCTGGCAGAGACTGTTCTGGTCAGCAAAAACATGTAATTTTTAATCCTAAAAATTCCCATTAAATCTCTAAAAATCCACAAAAATAGTTTTATCATTTTTCATTGAAATAAAAACTTGTGTTAAAAAGTTTAACACAAATCTCAAACATTTTGAACTATTTTTGTGTTATAGAAATTTTGTCAAAAACCAAAAACTGTATTTTCTAAAACTTGGATTTTTGAATAGAAAATACGTTTTGTCCAAAACTCATCCAAATACAAAAACATGATATTTAAACAACATTTAGGCATGATGTATATGGATATAATCCTATATACATGAAACATATATATATCCATGTTTTTGTCATTAATTTCAAAATATGTTTTGTTGAAAATACCAAAACATAAAACACATGAATAAGTGAGTCAAAACTAAGTTTGTCTAGGAAGTTAAGCATGCATGTATATAGAACAAATCTAATATACATTAAACCATGTAAACTTGTTTTGAATCTATCTATTCATGAAACCAAGATCGGTTAAACCAAAAACGGAAAAACCGAAAACCAATATTCAAAACATGAAACGTGTGTGTTTTGTGAACTTGAGCATATCATACTATTCTAATCTTTACAATTGGATCTAAACACAAAACTAAACTATGGTACCGAAGTCTTCTTGTAGAGCGCAATCTCCAAGTCGACTCGATCCAAAACTCCTTGATCCACCAAGCAAGTGCTATATATGATCTTTGACGCTCGGGCTCTTGAATCAACATGTGAAAGCTTCCAAATCATCTCGTTGAAGCTAATCACCAACTAATATCTTGATTAATGATCTGAAACTAAAATCACAAGATTATTAGTACACATAACTACATGAGTTAATCATCATCAAAACTAGAGTGGAAGGCCTCTGGGCCAACAATCTCCCCCTTTTGATGATGACAAAACTCATGGAGTTATATATGCATGGATCAAAGTTAAGCTTCAAAGAAGCTCCCCCTTAACTCATGCATAAACAAATAAACATAATGAATATGCAATGAAGGCTTTTTAAACATGATTGCATAGATATGCATAAACAATAAAAAGGTTCTAGATACCAATGAAATGTTCAAAAAAATAAAACATGCTCTAGATACCTATTAAAATTAAACTAAATTAAACTTAATATATGCAAAACTCAAACATGCATATATAAAACTCAAAATCTTCTCCCCCTTTTTGTCAATCATCAACAAAGGGGTAAAAGCCAAAACAAAACAAAATCTTCTCACCCTTTTTAATACAAAGAATCAATCATCAATAAAGGGTAAAAGCAAAACCAAATCAATAAATTTTTCTCCCCCTTTTGTTCGAAACCATGAATCAACAAAAGGGTTAATAAAGACATTGTTCTTCCCTTTTTGTCTAAAACAAAAACAAAATCAATAAGGGGTTACATTCAATTAAGATATCAATTAAAAATATGTCAAAGTAGAGCATCTTGATACCAATTGAAAGTAAACAAAAAATATTGATACCAATTTTAAGCAAAACACATGAAAATCTTGATACCAATTGAAATTAAACATAATAAATTTTGAATTGTCTAAACAAAAATTTTGATACCAATTGTAAATCTTTTTCATTTTGAACATATGATACCAAATTTAAATTTTCAATCATAAAGTATGGGAGTGGAAAACAAATACCAATTGAAAGATGAAATACAAGTTTTCTCCCCCTTTATGAAATACCAACTAAAACAATGCGTAGGCTTGATACCAATTTAAAAGTAATCAATTGAAACAAAATTGAAGCTCAAGCTTAGCATAAACACAAACATATATATGTATGAAAAATAGATACCAATTGAAATTGATATTCTTGAAAGTGAAAGCATACATACTTACAAACATATATGAGTATACAAGAAAGGTCAAAATTGATACCAATTGAAAGAGTCCAATGATACCAATTGAAACAACAATAATGATCAAGTGTATACATCATATAACTACCACCCAATCATGGTTCAAGTTTTAAATGATTTTCATTTTAAAGCATACATGAACATGATCTCCCATCCAACCTCCCATTTAAGGTAGGGGTTTTCAAAAATAGGTTTGAAAATAGAGTACGTTTGAAAATCTCTACCATAAGAAGAATACGAACTAGTTAAATGGGAAATCTTGTTAACTAGTACGAAATTCTTCAAGTAAGGAATAAAACAAAATTGTTTTTCATGAAACACATGTAAATCACATGATCACTAAACACTCAAAATCTATAAAGCCCACATCATAGTCTCATGAAAACAAATCATGAGTAATCTAATAAAGTGAGTGTACAAGTATAAAGTGACACATATCAACATGAAAATATTCAATTAAGCTCATATGAAATTCCTTAAAAACATAAAAACATGAGAAACTAGATTTTCATTACAAATTGAAATTACCTGAAAACATGAAAATCATCAATACAATTTAAACTTCAAGGTATATGTATGTCATGTATAAACTAAAGTATACATACATATCCTAAACATAATGAGTCCACAAAAGTATATGCATGAAGGCACGTGGCTCAAAAGATGTACATGTATAATCAATAGTTTGGACAAGATAGACATATACATGAAGTTAAAACACATGATCATAAAAACATATTCAAGATGAGGAATACAAGTTAGAATGCATGAATCACCAAAATTAGACTATACTAGCACATCTAATGGGTACAAATAGGCATTCAAGCACAAACATAAAAAGAGTTACTTGTGGCCCATTCTATGTACAAGTATAAATCCTAGTTTTCATGAAAACTAACATCTAAACATATATTCAAATCAAGAAGCATAATACGATACATAAATCAACATGATAGACATAAAAATGATCATGAAGAAAATCCACATGCTATTAGAATCATGAAATACATAATAGCTAAACAAATGGTGAGAACACAACAAATGGGTCCATCTAAACATGGGTGATCTCAAAAGCTATACATGTATGTCAAAGGTCTAATAAACATGGCATTCAATAAACTAAACAAAACATCATAAACATCCATATGATCATTATGTATATGCATGTGCATTAGATCTAGTGCATACATATTAGTTTAAACAAGGTGAGAACACTAAATATAGATCCATATAAAACATGGGTGTCTCAAGTAACTAAACATGTATATCACTAGTCTAATCAACATGACATAAGCATAATGAACAATAAAACATGACATGCTATAAATAGATGAACATGAAAAGCATGTAAATATAAACGGGAGTTAGAGATCGATACCAAAACCGATGAGGGCACCTCTCTAGTTCTCCAAACCAATGGTGGTCCTCCTCCACCAAACTTCCCTTGAAAGAATTGTATCCACATTTGTTTTCTTTTAAGCACAGAACGCATCCACTTCAAGGCACCGCTACTCTCACGTGATGCGAGAGCCCACACCTACATCAAAAATTAAAGGGGTGGTCTTTGGTACCCATTTTCTTTTGGGTCCATAGGGGTTAGTATCTTTTCTAACCCAAACAAGTAAAATCACCTAGAGGGGGGGTGAATAGGTGATGATGCTAATCAAAGGGCAATTTAAAAATTTAAAGCTACAACAATCACCAATCAAGAATCACAAGATGAATGCAAGCAATTAAGTATGACAATGAATATGATGAGCAATTAATAAGTGCAAGCAAAGTAGAGTAAGGAGTGTAAGAATAAGAAAAGTAAACCAATCGCAAACACAAGGATATGTTATCGAGGTTCGAGCACCCAGCTCTACTCCCCGCCTTCCCCAGAAGGATTCCGACCACTTCCACTATCACAAAGATCTCAAATACAATGGAGTACCCAACTCTTACAATCTCAAGTACAAGTAATTTCCTTGGTAGTCAAAAGACCACAAACTCTCTCTTTCAAATATCTCTTCCCTTACAAAGGTCCTTAGAGAATATTGAGTAGGAATGAAGCTCTTGTTGTAAGTGAAGAAAGAAAATTAAATCAGAGAGTATTTGAAAACCCTTCAGAAAATCAGTGAGAAATTCAGCACAAAAACCAAGAAACAAGTCTCTTTTGAAAGCCTTAAACTTTTGAATTTTCTAGCAAAAATTGTTGTAACCAATCTCTCCCCAAACACCCCTATTTATAGGAGAGGGCTAGGGTTTAGGGATAAAATATATTTACTGATGTTTAGGAGGTAATTAGATCAAAATATATCCTTAAACGAATTTTTAAACACAAAAGACAAAAATAAACAGCTCTTAAAAATCTGCCCGTTACTGTTCAAACGGTCAGATTGGTCGACTGGGCCGGTCGACCGGTAGCACAAAAATTCGACCGTTATAGGCTAGCGGTCGACCGACCCGGTCGACCGAGAAAACCTGTGAGCAAAAAACAATAGTCCGGTCGACCGTCCCGGTCGACCAACAGACATGCACATGGATACGTGCATCTGCCAGAACTTCGGTCGACTGGTCCGGTCGACCGGACCAGACTGACACAGACTCGGTCGACTGCCCCGGTCGACCAGATCAGGTCAAAAATTGATTTTAGAAAAGAAAACAAAGAGGATTTTGATTTTAACAAAAATACTTTTGAACAGGGAATAGTATAAGACATAAATATATATCTGTAGGCAAAAACTTGTATGCAAAATATTTTTGTATAATTTAAAAGAAATTATTTTGGAATGAGCATGTGCGCAAAAACGTGTGTGATAGAGCTTCAAACCTATCCACTATTCTTTAACATACTATAAACTGAAAAACAAATTACATGAAGACTTCTTGTGCTATCTTCAAGTCTTTGAGCCATCCAATGCCTTGCTAGAGCCTTCTCTTCTATGATCCTTCCTTGATGTGCAATTTGCCTTCCTTGCTTTGTGGAACTTAGAAGTTCTTGCAATAGCTAAGCGAATGGTCTCTAAACATGGTACAAACCTGAAACTTATCTTGAATAGAATCATTAGTACCAAATAGCACTAATTTGGTTTGTCATCATCAAAACACAAGACAATTGGAGAGTGTAACCTCTTGGGCCAACAATCTCCCCTTTTTGATGATGACAAAACAAATAGGCTATTAACAAAAATATAGGGAGGAGAAAGCTCCCCCTCAAATTATGCTATACATAAAACACAAGAATATGCTCTAGATACCAATAATTGAAATGATGCACCAATTATTGAAACTAATTAAAACAAATATATAAAGCACAAAAATTGCTCTTGATACCAAAAATACCAAAACAACTAAAACACAAGAATTCATAAAACCAAAACATATAAATTCATAAAACAAATCTTAAAATTAAAGCATAAAAATTCATATGGAACCAAGACCAAATGAACTTATTTTTGTCATGTAAACTTATTCTCCCCTTTTTGTCATACATCAAAAAGGGTTATGAAAAACATGTCTATTCAATAATACAAACATTAAGTTCTCCACAAATAAACGAAAATCTAGCAAAATCAAGAGGTTTAGTGAAAATATCGGCTAGTTGTAAATCTGTGGAAACATAATCAATCTCTATATCACCTTTCTCAAAATGATCTCTAAGAAAGTGATATCTAATCTCAATGTGCTTGGTCTTACTATGTTGATTTGCATTTTGGTCATGTGTATAGTACTAGTATTATCACAAAATATTTTTATATGATCAAAGTGCAAATCAAAATCAAGGAGAGTATGTTTCATCCAAAGGACTTGTGCACAACAAGCCCCCGCGGCAACATACTCCGCCTCGGCGGTTGAGAGAGCTACGGAATTTTGTTTCCTAGAGGACCATGAAACAAGACAATTACCAAGAAATTGACATGTCCCACTAGTACTCTTTCTATCTACTCTACAACCCGCATAGTCGGCATCCGAATAACTAGTCATTGAAAAATCTATAGTTTTTGGATACCAAAGACCCATTCCAATAGTGCCATTAATATAACGAATAATGCGTTTTACCGCAATAAGATGAGACTCTTTAGGACACGATTGAAATCTAGCACAAAGACACACACTAAACATGATATCCGGCCTACTTGCCGTCAAATATAAAAGACTTCCTATCATGCTTCTATATAATTTAATATCAACATTTTTACCTTGTTCGTCCTTATCAAGCTTGGTTGTAGTTGCCATTGGAGTGTTGCAAGCCTTTGATCCTTCAAGCCCAAACTTCTTTACTAGCTCCTTTGCGTACTTGGCTTGGTTAATGAAGGTTCCGTCTTGCAATTGCTTGATTTGGAGTCCAAGGAAGAAATTGAGCTCACCCATAGAAGACATTTCAAATTCTAGTTGCATTACCTTCTCAAAATCCTTGCATAAAAGCTCATTAGTAGATCCAAAAATTATATCATCAACATAAATTTGCACAATTAAAATATCATTATCAACATGCTTAGTAAAAAGAGTTGTGTCTACTTTGCCTTTAATAAAATCATTTGAAATGAGAAAACTAGAAAGCCTTTCATACCAAGCTCTTGGAGCTTGTTTCAATCCATACAAAGCTTTATCAAGTTTAAAAACAAAATCGGGATGAACATGATCAATAAAATCGGGAGGTTGAGAAACATAAACTTCTTCATTAATAAAACCATTCAAAAATGCACTTTTCACATCCATTTGAAAAAGTTTAAAATTTTTAAAACATGCAAAAGGTAGTGTCATCCGTATGGCTTCAAGCCGTGCTACGGGTGCAAAGGTCTCCTCAAAGTCAATTCTCTCAACTTGAGTGTAACCTTGGGCCACTAACCTAGCTTTATTCCTAATGACATTTCCGGACTCATCCATCTTGTTTCTAAAGATCCACTTAGTACCAATTATTGGTCTATCGTGGGGCTTAGGAACAAGGTGCCAAACTTGGTTGCGCTCAAATTGATTGAGTTCCTCTTGCATGGCAAGCAACCAATATGGGTCCGTCTCGGCTTCGAGAATGCCTTTGGGTTCAAAATGAGAAATGAAAGCAAAGTTACCACATAGGTCATGGAGTTTGGAGCGCGTTGTGACTCCTTTAGATGCATCACCTAAGATGAGCTCCTTAGGATGATTTGTAGCGTATCTCCAAGCTTTAGGAAGCGGTTGAGTGCTTTCCTCCTTATCCTCTTGAACTTCACCAATAGGGTCTAGCTTCTCTTCTTGAGCGGGTGAGTCCTTCAAGGATAGTCTCTCCATGTCTTCACCTAATGGTTCAATCTCTAAAACATTCTCAACAACCACATTAGATTCTTCAAATTTAACATGCATGGATTCTTCTATGGTAAGAGAAGATCTAATGAAAACTCTATATGCTTTGCTAGTAGAGGAATATCCAACAAAGATAGCCTCATAAGCCTTAGCATCAAATTTACCCAAATTATCCTTAGTATTTAAAACAAAACACTTGCATCCAAAAACTTTGAAATATGCAACATTAGGTTTTCTAGAATGATACATTTCAAAAGAAGTTTTGGAAGAATTCTTACATAAATAAATACGATTCGATATATAGCATGCGGTGTTTACGGCCTCGGCCCATAAATATTGAGGGAGGTCATACTCACTTATCATTGTCCTAGCCATCTCTTGAAGTGTTCTATTTTTCCTTTCTACAACTCCATTTTGTTGTGGAGTTCTAGGACAAGACGTTTCATGCTTAATTCCCTTTTCATCACAATAAGTCATGAAGAGTTGGTTAATAAACTCACCACCTCTATCACTTCTTATTCTCAAAATCGGAAAACCCTTTTCTTTTTCAACTCTTTTTCGAAAAATCTTAAAATGAGAAAAAGTTTGATCTTTATTTTGCAAAAAGAAAACCCAAGTAAAACGGGAGAAATCATCAACCAAAACAAATGCAAATCTACTTCCATTTAAACTTTTAGTTTTAGTTGGTCCAAAAAGATCCATATGAATTAATTCTAAAGGCCTAGTTGACATGATATCCTTGATTGGTTTAAAGGAAGACTTGGTTTGTTTCCCAAGTTGACACGCACCACAAATGCGGTCTTTCTCAAAATTCAAGCAAGGTATACCCTTCACTAATTCCTTTGAATTAATCCTAGAAATATGGTCAAAAGATGCATGTCCTAATCTTCTATGCCAAAGCCAAGAATTTTCATCAAAAGCATTCAAGCATTTAGTAGAACAATCTAAATTAAGCATGTCAATAATATAAACATTATTATTACGAAAACCGATAAGAATACAATTATTAGATTTAACATCAAAAATCTTGCAAGAAGTATCATCAAAAACAACTTTAAGTCCACGGTCACAAAGTTGACTAATGCTAAGCAAATTATGTTTCAAACCATCAACTAAAACAACATTCTCAATAATAGGAGATGCACCAATTTGAATGTTACCTATACCGATGATAGTTCATTTGGAGTCATCCCCGAAGGTGACGGTGCCACCTTCCATGTACCTTGATAGGGTTGTGAAGTTGTTGATATCCCATGTCATGTGTCTTGAACAACCACTATCAAGGTACCACCGCTCCCTACGTCTTGGAGCTTTGGTGTGTACCTACATCAAACAATTTAAGACTTGATTTTGGTACCCACATTTTCTTGGATCCTCTAGGGTTAGTGTCATGAACCCAAACAAGATTATTTGTTCTATTTAGTTGATCATAGCAAAACTTAGCTAAATGTCCATTCTTACCACAATATGTGCATCTATACACTCTACCATATTTAAAAGCATAGTGGGTGTGTGATTTGTGAGCATGAGAATTTTGAGCATGAAAAGATTTAGCATGAGGAGTGTTATTTGTAGTGTGAGCATGGGGAGTCTTAGCATGTGAAGTGTTAGCATGTGAAGTGTGCTTTTTAGAAAACATGTTCTCAAGTTTCTTAGTATTGAAAGCACAATCATTTAAAACTTTTTCGAAATCATTCATTTTGGATTTAAAAGAAGAAATTTCTTGTATATCAAAAATAGGAGATTTTGCCTTACAAGAACTCTTGTAGGCACAAAATTCTTTTTGCATGGAAATGAAATTAGAAGAAATATCATCTTTTTCTTTAGAAACAATGGCAAGTTGATTCTTAAGAAAAGCAACTTCTTTTTGCAATTTTAAGCATTCAAGTTTCTTGTTATCATAAGTTTCAGAAAGTTCTACAAAGGCATGTACTAGAACTTCCTTACTTAGTTCATCATCTTCATTATCAAGGGATTGAGGGGTTACCTTAGGTGTGTTTGCCATGAAACACATGTTAGCTTGATCCACCTCCTCTTCGGACTCGCTTTCCGAATCCCATGTTGCTTTGTAGGCTTTCTTCTCCTCCGGCTTCTTTGGCTTGAAGGAGGAAGTCATCTTCTTCTTGAACTCCGGACAATCCGCCATGATATGTCCGGGTTTGCGGCAATTATAGCAAATGATCCTCCGCTCCTCTTTGCCTTCGAATTTTCTCCGGAAGTTGAACTTGTTCTTTCGGTACAACCTCTTGACATTCCGCACAAGTAGAGTTAGCTCCTCATCTTCTTCTTTGTCTTCGTCATCGTCATCATTGGTGGATGAAGTCTTGAAGGCTATAGATTTCTTCTTTGAAGTAGTGGCTTCTTCTCTTGCCTTCTTCTCCATCTCATGGGTCTTTAGGTTCCCAATGAGACTAATGATGTCCATCTCGTCCTTGTCGTTCAACTCCTTTAAGGTGGTGGCCTTGATCTCCCATGAAGAAGGAAGCGCTCGAATCACTTTCTGCACCTTTTGATCGTTGGAGATGTCATCACCTAATGAAGAAAGACCATTAGTGATTTTAGTGAAACAAGTAATCATACTATCAATAGATTCTTCATCAAGCATTTTGAATGACTCATATTGGGACCTCAAGAGATCTATTTTAGCTCTCTTGACTTGTGAAGTCCCTTCGTGTGTGACCAATAAATGTTGCCAAATCTCATAGGCGGATTGGCAATGAATTACCCGTGTAAGGTCATCCTCATTCAAGGCGGTTAATAGGGAGTTTTGGGCTTTGGAGTTAGCCTCATATTCTCTAAAGTTGAAGTCGGTCCAAGTGCTCTCATCACTATCGGGTGCTACATAGGGTTTAGTCAAGGACTTGGCCACTAAGCTACCCAAAGATTGCAAAAATATAGTCATCCTAACCTTCCAAATTGGGAAATTAAGTCCATCAAATTTAGGAGGGGTTTTGATGTTATCGGCCATGTTTACTAGTGATGAATGAATGAATGAATGAATGTTGATTAGCAAAAATTAAGGATCTCTCTATGGATGTTAAGCCAAACCTAGAGTCCAAGCTCTGATACCAATTGAAAATCACCTAGAGGGGGGGTGAATAGGTGATGATGCTAATCAAAGGGCAATTTAAAAATTTAAAGCTATAACAATCACCAATCAAGAATCACAAGATGAATGCAAGCAATTAAGTATGACAATGAATATGATGAGCAATTAATAAGTGCAAGCAAAGTAGAGTAAGGAGTGTAAGAACAAGAAAAGTAAACCAATCGCAAACACAAGGATATGTTATCGAGGTTCGAGCACCCAGCTCTACTCCCCGCCTTCCCCAGAAGGATTCCGACCACTTCCACTATCACAAAGATCTCAAATACAATGGAGTACCCAACTCCTACAATCTCAAGTACAAGTAATTTCCTTGGTAGTCAAAAGACCACAAACTCTCTCTTTCAAATATCTCTTCCCTTACAAAGGTCCTTAGAGAATATTGAGTAGGAATGAAGCTCTTGTTGTAAGTGAAGAAAGAAAATTAAATCAGAGAGTATTTGAAACCCTTCAGAAAATCAGTGAGAAATTCAGCACAAAAACCAAGAAACAAGTCTCTTTTGAAAGCCTTAAACTTTTGAATTTTCTAGCAAAAATTGTTGTAACCAATCTCTCCCCAAACACCCCTATTTATAGGAGAGGGCTAGGGTTTAGGGATAAAACATATTTACTGATGTTTAGGAGGTAATTAGATCAAAATATATCCTTAAACGAATTTTTAAACACAAAAGACAAAAATAAACAGCTCTTAAAAATCTGCCCGTTACTGTTCAAACGGTCAGATCGGTCGACTGGGCCGGTCGACCGGTAGCACAAAAATTCGACCGTTATAGGCTAGCGGTCGACCGACCCGGTCGACCGAGAAAACCTGTGAGCAAAAACAAGTCCGGTCGACCGCCCCGGTCGACCGACAGACATGCACATGGATACGTGCATCTGCCAGAACTTCGGTCGACTGGTCCGGTCGACCGGACCAGACTGACACAGACTCGGTCGACTGCCCCGGTCGACCGGATCAGGTCAAAAATTGTTTTTAGAAAAGAAAACAAAGAGGATTTTGATTTTAGAAAAAATACTTTTGAACAGGGAATAGTATAAGACATAAATATATATCTGTAGGCAAAAACTTGTATGCAAAATATTTTTGTATAATTAAAAGAAATTATTTTGGAATGAGCATGTGCGCAAAAACGTGTGTGATAGAGCTTCAAACCTATCCACTATTCTTTAACATAGTATAAACTGAAAAACAAATTACATGAAGACTTCTTGTGCTATCTTCAAGTCTTTGAGCCATCCAATGCCTTACTAGAGCCTTCTCTTCTATGATCCTTCCTTGATGTGCAATTTGCCTTCCTTGTTTTGTGGAACTTAGAAGTTCTTGCAATAGCTAAGCGAATGGTCTCTAAACATGGTACAAACCTGAAACTTATCTTGAATAGAATCATTAGTACCAAATAGCACTAATTTGGTTTGTCATCATCAAAACACAAGACAATTGGAGAGTGTAACCTCTTGGGCCAACAACAAGATTATTTGCTAAATTTTCAATATGTAGACGATCATAGCAAAATCTAGTAAGATGGTCTTTTCGACCACAATGTGTACATGTGTACACATGAGCATACATGTTATGATTGTGTCCGTGATGAGCATGTGTATGCCGTGATGGGTGTACATGTAAAGATGGAACTTGTTTCTTGCGAACCAAGGTTTCCAAGCGTGTATGATTCAAAGTACATTGGCTCAAAGTGGAGCCCAAACAATCTACACTTTTCTTCAAAACATTTATGTCATTTTCAATAGTTGAAGATAAAGTGGAGCATGCAATAGATGTGCTAGGTGAATCTACACTAGCATGGTAAACATGAGAATCTATATCAATTTTTAAAGATTCATTTTTCTTCAAAACCAAATTCAATTCTTTTGTAATGAAATTAATTTCATTTTTCAAAATAAGGTTATCTTTTAAAACAAAATCCAATTTTGAAGATAAAACCTCATTGTTTTTCACAACATCATTACAATCATTTTTGCTTTTCAAAACATCAATCTCTTTTAGGGCAAGGTCTAGTTGAGATCTTAGTGAGTCACGTTCACTAGTAATCTCTTCCTTCTCTTGCAAAACCGATTCAAAAGTTGAGCACAAATCCTTCATTTCTTCTTTTAGTTCAAGATTATTCTTTTTCAAAAGATTATGTTTTTCCAAAAATTTTCAAGCTTTGTGGCAAGTTCCATATTTAAGGTTTGAGCTTCTAAACAACCATCGCAATAGGAACTAGAGCAATCATCTAGTTGAGAATCTGATTGTACCTCAAGGGAGTCTTTCCCTTGGACCATGAAGCAATGCTCGTCGGACTTGTCTCTCCTAGATCTCCTCAACTTGTTGATAATCACGGGTAGCTTGGGAGACGTCAATATACTCCAAACTGCAAAAGCCGAGTCATAACGATCAAACACATATAAAAGATCTTCATTGAGAGATGCTCTAAGTGTTTTAAGTGTTAATGCATTGGCCTTTTTATGCTTGCTATGATTTGGGTAGGATTCTTGAGTGGTGTCTTGATAAACTAGATGTCCTAGGCTTTTTAAGTGACTACTCATATGGCCTTCCAAACATCAAGTCTAAAAAAGTCAAACATAGAAGGGCTATCCATGAGTGCAACTATATGTGTACAAAATGAAAATGCAAATGAAGATTAGCAAACCATGATCTCACTCCTAGATGGTTAAACCTAAATATCAGGAGCGGAGGCTCTGATACCAATTGAAAATCACCTAGAGGGGGGTGAATAGGTGATTATGCTAATCTAATAAACTTAATGCGGAATTTAAAAACTAATTGCAATTAACAAGAGATGCACACTCAAACAAGCCAAGCAAATAATTATGAATGAACAATATGAATTTATGCAAGGCACAATAGTAAAGAGAGAGAGATAGAGTAAGAGCCAAGGGATCAAGCGCAAACAACAAGATATGTTTCGAGGTTCGAGCACCCAGCTCTACATCCCCGCCTTCACCCAGAAGGATTTTAAGTCCACTAGCTTGTCCACAAAGGACTCCCACAAAGGGAACCTCCACCGAGGATTTGGGGCAATAACAATTACAAGGAGTACCCAACTCCTCTCCTTACAAACACAACCTCCTCCTTGAGGCACAACTCCAAGCCAACAAACAATCACCTCACAACTTGAGGGATTAGCACAAAGCAACACAAGGATCACCTCACCACTTGAGGGATACAACCCAAAGGCACAAAGCCAAGAAAAGATTGGGTTTTACAACTTGGTGGTCTAAACAACAACCACAAACAATCTCTTTCTCCCACACAAAGATCCTATAGAATAAGAAAGTAGATGTAGCTCAAGTGTGGAGAAAACCAATGGAATGAAAATCAAAATCACAAAGAAAATCCTTGGGAAAACTGAAACAAAGATGAAGAAGTTGAATCAAAACTCTTTTTCCCAAAAAACCCTTTTCTTTGATATTCCAAACCCTAGCAAAAACACCAAATAGATTGTTCAATTTAAATCCAAAAACTTCTTTTTATTGCTGTGAAAACACCAGAGAGTGAGGAAAAATTCGCACAAAAAATCTTATAGAAAACTGGCCATTAATGGGGCATTTATAGCCCCCAGAAAAATATAGCCGTTGGCAGCCAAATCTGCCAAAAATGGCCTACCGGTCGACTGTGCGGTCGACTGGCCAACGGTCACATTTTGACCGTTGCCAGCTACCGGTCGACCGCCCGGTCGACCGAAACAAACAGAGAGTTGCCTGCATGCAGTCGGTCGCCCGTGCGGTCGACCGGACCATGTGGCAGCCAGCGTGCACGTATCCGTGCACATCGGTCGACTGATACGGTCGACCGGCTACTTGGTGCGGTCGACCGTAGGGGTCGACCGACCTAGCCTGGCAGAGACTGTTCTGGTCAGCAAAAACATGTAATTTTTAATCCTAAAAATTCCCATTAAATATCTAAAAATCCACAAAAATAGTTTTATCATTTTTCATTGAAATACAAACTTGTGTTAAAAAGTTTAACACAAATCTCAAACATTTTGAACTATTTTTGTGTTATAGAAATTTTGCCAAAAACCAAAAACTGTATTTTCTAAAACTTGGATTTTTGAATAGAAAATATGTTTTGTCCAAAACTCATCCAAATACAAAAACATGATATTCAAACAACATTTAGGCATGATGTATATGGATATAATCCTATATACATGAAACATATATATATCCATGTTTTTGTCATTAATTCCAAAATATGTTTGGTTGAAAATACCAAAACATAAAACACATGAATAAGTGAGTCAAAACTAAGTTTGTCTAGGAAGTTAAGCATGCATTTATATAGAACAAATCTAATATACATTAAACCATGTAAACTTGTTTTGAATCTATCTATTCGTGAAACCAAGATCGGTTAAACCAAAAACGGAAAAACCGAAAACCAATATTCAAAACATGAAACGTGTGTGTTTTGTGAACTTGAGCATATCATACTATTCTAATCTTTACAATTTGGATCTAAACACAAAACTAAACTATGGTACCGAAGTCTTCTTGTAGAGCACAATCTCCAAGTCGACTCGATCCAAAACTCCTTGATCCACCGAGCAAGTGCTATATATGATCTTTGACGCTCGGGCTCTTGAATCAACATGTGAAAGCTTCCAAATCATCTTGTTGAAGCTAATCACCAACTAATATCTTGATTAATGATCTGAAACTAAAATCACAAGATTATTAGTACACATAACTACATGAGTTAATCATCATCAAAACTAGAGTGGAAGGCCTCTGGGCCAACAACTCGTATATACGTATATATGTGTATGTATATAGGTGTATGTATGTATGTACAAATATAAGTATATAATTTTATGTATGTATGCATGATTATAATGTATTATGTTTGTGTATACCCGTATATGTGTATTTATGTGGTTGTACTCGTAGGTGTATGCACGTGTGGCATACTTGTATGGGTGTTTTCCATTATGTTCGCAAAGGGGGAAAACTTACAATAAAAGGGTTGAGGAGCTAAATTACAAGTATTCTTAAAAAAAAGATTACAAGTAGATCTCCTCAGAGATTCTGGAGAAGTGTGCCGATAGGAGTCTGGTCAGCGCACGACCACTTTGTCCCTTTGACGATGCGAGCGATGAGATTCCCTTCTCGCCTGGTTCCGGGAATCAGAGAATAGAAGGTTAGTAGAACCCTCTTGCTGCTTCTCAAAATCGCCTTCAATTAGGAATTCCTTCTCGCCTGGTTCTGGAGATTCCTTAAGAAGAAGAACGATGTTAGGGTATCAACACCTTGGATAGAGAAAGCAATTCTCTAAAAGGTCTCTGAATTCGAGAACGCACGGTGCGTTATGAAGAAGCCTCTGCTTGTGGAGTCCTCTTTCTCCGATTGATCGATTGATCCTCCCTCCTTGTACCCCTGGCGGGCTATTTATAGGGAGAGCAAGGGTATAATCGTCCCTTGAAAATATAGAAACAGATTGAATCGAATCTGTTTAAAATCTGGAAAGTAGCCTTGCTGCGAGGCTAGGATCAGCTTCTGCAAAGCTAGAATTGGCAGGTCGGTTGACCTTCTTGATCCTTTCCATATCGTTGGAGGATTTCCCCAGATCTTCCTACTCGTTTTTAGGAGAGTCAAGAGATTGTGGCAATCAACTGCCAAATTTGATCTCTGATTTGATCTTAATTGGATTTGATCTGATTGGATCTGATTTCATCCGGAGATTTGATTGGTCAAAGGTTGACCATAGCAGACCAACAGCGGCGATGCCCGCTTTGAAATCACAGCGGAGCTAGAGACATCTTCTGGCAAAGTCTGAAAGAAACCCTTTGGCGGAGCTAGAAGTCCTCTGTGGCGAAGTTTGCGAGTTAGCTTCTTAGCGAGGCTTTGAATGGCTTCAAGGCGAAGTCGGATGATTTTAACCTCTCAGGCGAGGCTATCTCTTTGGGCTCATGTGATGCTAAGTGCTAGCATCTTAGACCTGCTGAGGTCTGTTTAGAAACAATTCGGGTTCACTGTCTGCTTGCTGGATCAGTGGAGTCCAAGTTGCTTCCTTGTCCCTCGGAGATGGGTGAAACCTGGTCTTCGGCTCGTCTGTCACTTGTCTTTTGTAAATGTCAACAAGTTTTAGACATTGTTCGGACCAATAAGAATCTTGTCTTTTTTAAGTGTCAACAAGACCCCTTCAAAGTTTTCGAAAGTCTGCAATGGCTCAAACTTCGGAATACTTTGAACTGCTTTGATTGATGGTGTGTGGAGTATGAACGTCGCCATGATGGTTGAGTTCAGCTTCGCTTTGAATCCTGCTTTGGGATGTAGATTCGCTGAGGAATCATGTAGACTCGCGTCTGGTTAGCTTCAACGCGTCTGGGCAGCTAGATAAGTTCGCTCTGGAACATCTGTCGCTTTCCCGAGGCTAACTGCCGTGGGCCGGTTACGAGGAGGATTACTCCTTTCTTCGTGCTGATCGAGGGAGATATTCTCCGCTTGTGCATTTCCAAGGGAGGATATTCCCTTTCTTCAAGGCGCCATAAGTGCCTTTATGAGGAAGACGTTTCTTCCTTTGCACGGTTCCAAAGGAAGCCGTTCCTTTTGTCAAGGCACAGTAAATGCCTTAAATGCGCTCGTGCTTCCACGCTTGAGGCGGCAGCGCTCAGGCCATGGGGCCTATAAATAGGACACTTGAGGTCCTCTGAAGAGAGAAGTGATCTGCTCTTCTTCTCTTCTCTTGGTTGAGAGAGATACTCAGATCTCTGAATTAGTGGGAATGCCCACTCTGGTTATTATCCAGCCAAGGACTGGTAAGTCTTGATCATTCAACGACTTCACCGATTTTAGGGAATTCATCTCCCTTAATTCAGCTTTAGCGGCTGCTTCAGGGATTAGCTTCCCTTGTTCTCCACTTAACTGATCTGCGGAGAAGGATTTTGACATAGCTTCCCAGCGAAGCTATCATTCTGACTTGATCACAGAAAGATCATTGCATGTTAAGTCCGCTGCACAGGCAGAACTTGGGACCTGGTATCTTCAAGGTTGAGCCAGTCTTGCCATATAGGTGAGGCTAGGACTTTACGTTTGCTGAGCTAGCCCATCATCACTGTGCAAGCGAGGCTTATCCTCTGCTCCAATCGAAAACGGATTGCTTCGCCCCAAAGAATTCGGCTTTAGTGCTTTTGCAGTATCTTTTGTGTTTAACTGCTAATTTGCTCCAATTTTGCATTGCAGTGAGCTATGTTCGCCGATCTTGTGTCTTGATGAAAGAGACTGAAAAGTTGCTATATACTTCCCCGGTTGAAGTTTTACTTTTAAGCAGGAGGAACAACTTGGGGCAGCCGATGTGTGTCCCAGAGGCTATTGGCAGCCTCTTTTCCGAGATGATTCGTTCTGAGGTGAGGCTGGTAGCCGCTTTGTCGGAGATGATCCGCTTCGGGATGGTGGACGTCACCTGTGAGATCACTGGCATCATTGCAAACTTTCAACTTTGGTGGCCTTTGTCGGGCACGATTCACTTTGGGAGAGCAGGCATCACACCTGTCAGATCACTGACATCACTGCCAATTCCCATTATAGGTGGTCTGACGTGTTGGCGGTGATAAGTTTTATTGCTAGGCTTCAACAAAGATGACCTCGCTTTCTGGTGGCAAAATCTGCCATTTTTGTGGAGAATTATGGCCGTGTTTTCGTGACACAACTGGTTACGGCTTTGTGCAGGAGGAAGGCCTTTCGTGTCCAGTCGGTCTGACTTAGAAGCAGATAAAACCGCTTGTATGCCTTTCGCGCAAATGATCTTGCTGAGCAACTGAATCTGTTGTACGAAACACAACCTTGATGTAGTATCAATGTACCTTTGCTCTTAAATCAATGAAAGTTTATCTTCTGCTCATCTGATTTTTGCCTGCCTTCGTTGAGAATTTGGCCATAGCGGGGCTAAAACATTGTGCAAAGTTAAGGACATAGTCCCTTCTTTGAATGAACTTCGCGAAACTGGTATGTCCGCGAACAACGCCTTTTTAGGGGGCTAAGATAAGCCTTTAGGCGAAGTCCTGAAGGATTGCGCGAAGTCCGCATTTTAAGCCAGTGCGAAGTTAACCCTTAGTGAGATCGAAGCAGCGCTTCTCGGGGAGGCGCTTCGGGCGGCGTTTCAAATTAATTTGAAACGGCGGCTTTGTGCCTTTTTCGAGATCTCGTTTCAGGCGCTGATTGGCCTATAAAAGCCCGATCGGGCTGAGCAGGAAAAGATCTCCTTTTTCAGAGAAATTTTTGACTTTCCCTCTTCCTCTTCCTTCTTCGTTCAGAGAATTTTGAGAACTTTTGCAGCTCTTCAATGGCGCCCAAAAGACGAGTGGGTAAAGAAGTGGCGACTTCTGCAGCGGAGGGTCCTTCTCCTCCTCCGGTCATCGAGCGACCAGTCGCCGGTAAGGGACTTTCCCTTCTGATCAGAGACTGCGGTCTCTCTTTTAAAGCCGATATTTGGCTATCAGAACGATCGAACATGATCTGTTCTTATTAGGGAACCTGTTCCCATGGATTTCCCTATTTTCCTTGCACAGGGAATAAAGAACTGAACAGTTCTTCTTTAGGCTTCCGTACCAAGCCATTACTTGGGTTGTCTTCGTCCTGTTGAGGAACAGGATGAGGGTCTGTCCCTTCAGTCGTGGCCGTCAAGGATGGTTTCCTGACCATAATGCCCTTTTGATGACGTCAGCCCTTAAGGCTATACCTCTTTTGTGAAGTTAGCACTTAGGCACTTTCTGCGACACGCAGACTTTCCTGCGAGATTAGGCTTTGTTAAAGCCATTGCCTTGTCTACTTTGCTCGCTGGGCGAAGCTATACCTTGGTGGTATTCATATCTTTGCGTTCGCTTTGGCTGGTGAACTAATCGCAGTTTCTCTTTGTTCTTGCAGTGCACTATACTCCTGGTCCTTCAAACAACCTGTTTGGGATGACCATGGGATCGGATGGCAATATGAGCTTGCAATTTCAAGGGCAGGCTTCTCTGTTCAGTGAGCGGAGTTCCATCGTTCGGGACACGCTCATTCATAGTGGTGATCAATATACCACTAGAAGTATCCTAACCACAGCTCCTCTTGAAGACATTGACCGTCAAGTTTATAGGAAGCCCGATTTCATGTTCGGGGATGCTGCACCAGACCCTGACCACCAACTACATGCAGGGGAAGGGCAGTGGATTTTCCAGTTGGATGGCGAGAGGTTCTACCTTCCGTCCAACAAGCGTCATTTTTCTTTGTCTTCCTTCCAGTGCGTGACGCAGGCTCAGAAGATGTCGTGGGAAGTGAGCCGGAGTACTGACTTTGTTCATATAGGAAAATTGATGTTTCAATCTCCCAGTTATGCAAGAGCGCGGCCTCCTCATTGCATAATGGGCCTGCATCCTGGGAATGTGTCATGAGACATCCCAGTGGGAGAAAATCCTGCAGTGGCGTTGACCTTTGGCAACCAATTCTTCAAGGTCAATGGGAACTATCCGGCTACTGACTTCAGGACTCCAGGCTGGATTCACCCTCCGAAGGCATGGTGGGCGGATTTGACTACCTACATCCTTGCTCATTTCGAGGAGGATTTGGAGAAGTTGAACCTCTATGAGGCCGTCAGGGCGACCTGCTACGGTATTGAGGTAAACGTGGCGTGCTTTTACGCCATTTTTGAATTATACTGCCTAGCTTTAGGGACCTTCTTCACCCCTGTTGGCGAATTGGGTATGGCCTTGCATAAGATGTGGGAAGTCTCTGCTCTGCCCTTTGGATCTCTTCCCTATGAAGAGTACTTCCCGTGCGAGGCAGAATTGGCGCTTCTGGAAAAACAGGAGCCTACCCTGTTCGAGACCTGCAGGGAGCTAATATGCCATTTGTATATTTGCTCCAGTATGCATGGGGGTAATAAGGGGACCTCCTGTAGCTTGAAAAGCTGGGGAGACTATTTGTTCCCAGATATGGAGAATACTCCTGAAGCGGCTCACTATGGAGTTGCTGATGAAGACATCTTTGACCGGATGCGAAAGCACTCCCAAGGGGATCTAGTTGTGAAGGAAGACGATGGTCCCTATGGGCAAGGTGATATTCTTCGAAGCTTCCATCATCAGGCTCGCAGGCCGATGTCCCGGAAAGCACTTCTGGCTGGTTTCTTAACAGTCTGGCTAAAGAGGTGCGTGGTGCCGTCTTCTTCGGGTGACATCGTTAATCCGAATGTTCTGCTGCCCGCTGTTCGTCTAGTTCATGGTCGCCCTCTGGGACTTCTTTCGGCCATGGTATGCTGTATCCAGAGAAGCCTTCGTGCATTGACGGAGGCTTTTTGCAGGCCACCAACGACGAAGCGTGGAAAGGGGACCATTTTGCCCCGCGACGGACCTAACCCCAGAATAGGTCTGTCGTATACTTACTTGATGGCGTGGTTCGCCTTGCATTGTCCTTCTCTAATCGAAGCTGGAGAAGATCCCCCGCAGGATGTTCGAATGGCGCTCCTCCGCCAATTCGAAGGATGCTCATGGCAGAAGAAATACGTGGCTGAGGCCCGTAAGTTAGTACGTCGCTATGACGTCTATAGTCTCTTCCGCTGTTTTCCCCGTATTCGGGGTGCAGGCTATGGGGAAGAGTTCAAGGATGCGGAGGAGGGGCATTCTTCCCTGGGCCGGGGAGTCTTTGAGTGGCTGGTCAGTATCCGGCCTTCGCATTTGTTGTATAGAAGCGGGGATACCTGCTACCTGGAGCCCTATGTTCCAAGTCGGTTTGCCCGTCAGTTTGGGTATGACCAACTGTACGTGGGCAACCCGAATCTCAATTTGGCTTTCATGGGGAGCCTTATTGACGGGGCCCGTGCTTGGCGATTCTTCACCGCAGGCGGTACCGAGGCGCGGCTGCGTACGCCGTTAAAGAATCCCAATCTCCTAATGACCCTGTGCTTTTGCCAGTGGTACGCCACTTTCAACTCTACACCTCTTGGGTTTAAGGTGAACAGTTCTGGTGTGAAGTTAATTTCTCAGCGGCTGAGACAGAAGGCTTCTGATAAAAGGGAACGCAAAAGGGTTCGCACTCCAGGTATAGAGGAGTTTGTTGCTGTGGAAGACAGCGAGGCTTCAGATGCCGAGAGTCCTCGCCTCGAGGTGGGAGCGGGGGCTGAGACTCCTTCAACTGGCTTTGGTGTGATGGGGATGGCTCCCTCTCGCTGTATAGAAGAAGTAGAGGAAGAGGATTCCGAAGTCCACTTCAAAAGAAAGTGGGCAGGTAGCTCTCGTAGGAAATCATTGGCGAAGAAGCTCCGCCGCCAAGCTCCTACGATTGTCGTAGAGGGTTATCCCTCTACAGCGATTCCTCCTGCTGTCCCATTAGCAGCTGAACCGTCGGTTGCTGAGCCGACTAGCGGTGAATTCGCTCCGGGTCTGGGTAAGATTAACCCGGTCCATATAATACGCCTTTTTGTGTGTTCCCATTGACTTATTATCAATCATTTTTGATTGTAGGAGCTGAGGCAGCTGGAAAGTAAGGGGAACGTTATGATCCCCTATTTACTTATAGAACTGAGGCTGGTTCTTTTGCCCGTCCGGTGGAGTCTGGAGGTGATGTAGCCGACATCGGTCCTTCGGGGCGCTGGGACTTCTAAGGGAAGTCCTGAGGCATCGAGCTCTATTGGGTGGTCCACAGGATACTCGGCAAGCGAAAGCGAGCCGGCTGTTCGTGCTGATTCTGGCAAAAATTTTCCGATGGAGCCCCTGGAGACTGATGCGGCTGACGAGATGTTCGAGGCGACATCATCCTTTGGTATTGTCCTAACCTCTTAGCTTCTTCCGCATGTAGTGTCCCGACTAATCACAGTCTTGTTACAGGTGTTCAGCCCCAAGATGCATCAGCTTCAAGAGAGCCGGAAGATCCCCCGAAGGGTCAAGGGGTGACATGAGTCCTTCGACCGCGGCGGATGCTCCTGTGCTGGATGCGCTGTACGGCGACCTGCCTTCTTATCGGCCCAAGTCAGCCGAAGGGTCAGAGGTTGAAAGAGGAGCAGTTCCTAAGGTATCCTCACTCCCAACTATATCAACGAGTGAGGCGCCGACAATTTTACCAAGTGCGGAACTGAGGGTGATTACAAGCCCTACTTCCCCAACTCTGGTGGTTGAGCCTGCTGTTCAGGAGATGGTTGTCAGCCCTACCTCAGCGGTGGCTAGCGTGCTGATTTCCATGAAGACTCCGGAGAGATCATTGACAATCTGCCCAGCTGTTGATATTCCCATTGCTCCTTCCATAACAGTGTCGACCAGGCCGGTGGATCTCTCTGAAATTACCTCTTTACCAGAAGTGGCTCAGGTTGAGAACGACTACATAGGTGACCTTGTCGATAGCTTTTATAAAGGCTTAGGGCGAACTATCGACCTGGTTTTGAAGGGCTCGAATATGCCGTTCTCAAAGTTAAAGGTGGTCCTCTCCCGTGGCATCGAAAGTATTCGGGATTTTGAGGGGTATCACCAGGCCACTGCTTTGGAACTCCTGGTGGATGAATTTGAGAAGGATGTAGAGGAATGGCGCCGTCTCAGCAGCTCGGACTTGGAGTCTTTTGTTGATGAGCGGTTTGCGCGTCTCGTCGCTCAAAAGCGCGAGGCCCGGCTTGCCGCCCAAGAGGCTGTTAAGGCTATCTCTTCTGACTTGAAATCCTTGGAAACAAGGCAGGCAGAGGTCGGAAATTCGATTGACGCCTCCACCAGTGCTCTTCTTGACGCTGAAGACAAGATTGGGAAGGCCGAGGAAATGATCAGGAAAGCCAATCTTATTTTATCCAAGGCTAAACTGGTACGTCTTGAAGAAACTGGGTGGCTTGAGCAGCTCAAGGCTCAAAGTGACGAACTCTCGCAGCAGGGATTGTCACAGAGGGCAACTTTGGCGGAGGTTGAAGCTCGTTTGGCCCAGGCAATGGATTGTGATGAGGCTGAGTTGAAGTCGCAGGCGCTTGCCCAGGCTGCTGATGTCAGGAGGACGAGACTGGACTCCCTTGGAGAGCGGCTCAGATCTTACAGTGTGCGCCTGTAGCTCCATGTACTTTCTCCTTTTGGAATCAAAAAATTTTTCTTCTTTTGTTGACTCTCCAATCTTGTTCTTCTTTCTGAATTGCTGTTCCAAATTGTATTGCAATTTCTTGAGAACATAGTTTTTGTTGGGTTGGATGATGAGACTTGGCTGTCTGTCAGTTCAGAGGTCGCGATGACATAACTGGTTGAGACGCCACCAAGCCCGAAACCGGTCCTTGTCGGATCGGGAGATGAGACCTGTCTTTTGTAAATGTCAACAGGGCTCGGAATTGAGACTTAGCTGTCTGCTGGTTCAGAGGTCGCAATGACATAACCGATTGAGACGCCGCCAAGCTTCAGAATTTGGTGATACTCGTCTTTTGTAAATGTCAACGAGTATCGAGACCTGTCTTTTGTAAATGTCAACAGGGCTCGGGGTTGAGACTTAGCTGTCTGCTGGTTCAGAGGTCGCGATGACATAACCGAATGAGATGCCACCAAGCTTCAAAATTGGTGATACTCGTCTTTTGTAAATGTCAACGAGTATCGAGACCTGTCTTTTGTAAATGTCAACAGGACTCAAGATTGAGACTTAGCTGTCTGCTGGTTCAGAGGTCGCAATGACATAACCGATTGAGACGCCACCAAGCTCAAAAGGTTGGTGATACTTGTCTTTTGTAAATGTCAACAAGTATCGAGACCTGTCTTTTGTAAATGTCAACAGGGCTCAAGGTTGAGACTTGTCTTTTGTAAATGTCAACAAGCTCAAAATTGAAACTCGGCTGTCTGCTGGTTCAGAGGTCGCAATGACATAACCATTTGAGACGCCACCAAGCTCAAGGTGGTGATACTCGTCTTTTGTAAATATCAACGAGTATCGAGACCTGTCTTTTGTAAATGTCAACAGGACTCAAGATTGAGACTTAGCTGTCTGCTGGTTCAGAGGTCGCAATGACATAACCGATTGAGACGCCACCAAGCTCAAAAGGTTGTAATGGAGTTTGGGAAAAAGTCTCGTTTTCACAGGGAGAAACGAGAAAATCACTGTCATAGGTTTAGTGTTAATGTAACAGTGAAATGTATATGTGATCTTGCCATTTTATGGATGAGAATTGGTAAGTGATTTTGGAGGTCTCGTTCTCATGGGGAGAAATGAGGGAATCACTGTCATAGGTTTAATGTTAACGTAACAGTGAAATGTATATGTGGTCTTACCATTCTATGATGAGAATTGGTAAGTGATTTTGGAGGTCTCGTTCTCACGGGGAGAAACGAGGGAATCACTGTCATAGGTTTAATGTTAACGTAACAGTGAAATGTATATGTGGTCTTACCATTCTATGGATGAGAATTGGTAAGTGATTTTGGAGAGGGAATCAAATGGGAACTGGTCCCTTAGGATTTTTAGCAAACCCCCAGCTGTCAACGGGTTTGATATGCCTTTACCAACTACCGTTTGAGTTGGGCTAGCCATGCTATTCCCCTCAGCATAATGAGTTGTCGAGGATTTATGTTGGACTTAAAAGCCAACATTTTCCTCTGTCCTTAATCGTTAAGGATATTGGATTATCTGGTTAATATATGCATAACCTTGATTCTCCTTCGGGACAGCCAGTACGTGTCCAAGTTCCTACTTGTTTACAGTTGTATTATCTCGCTTGGAGGAAGAGAAAGGCTCTCTTTGTGTGTACTTTGGACACGAAGATCTTGATCAGAGGTGTAATGTTAACTTGATCATGAGAAGAATCCTTGATTAAGGATAATACTTTTTTAAGAACTTGCCATTGATCGGCATCATGAGTAGGTCGCTATCTGAAGTCATAAGGCGGTATGCTCCGTTTGAATAGACTGTTTCTATTACAAACGGTCCTTCCCATTTAGGCTGAAATTTGCCTTTGGTCTTGTGCGTCATAATCATCGGTCGTCTGACGGCTAAAACCAGGTCTCCTTTCTGGAAGACCCTCTGTTTGACCTTCTTATTGAAGGCTTTTGAGATTCGAGCTTGATATAGCTCGATATGCTGCTGAGCTTGTAGCCGCTTCTCATCTAAGGCTTCGAGCTCTTGAAGACGCAATCGATCATTGTCTTCTGATGTGCACTTGGTGGTCAGAGCGACTCGCAATGACGGCATCTGGATTTCCAACGGGATGACTGCTTCGCACCCATATACCAGGGAAAAAGGCGTATTGCTTGTCGGTGTCCGAACCGTGGTTCGGTAGGCCCAAAGACATTCACCAATCTTTTCGTCCCAATCTCGCTTGTTCGAGGAGACGAATTTCTTGAGTAGCTTGATGATCGTTTTGTTGAATGCTTCCGCCAAGCCGTTAGCGGCGGGATTATAGGCAGTTGAAGTCACATTCTGAATTCGGTATTTATCGCAGAATCGATAGAATACCTGACTTATGAATTGGGGACCATTGTCATGGATGATCCGCCTAGGGACACCAAATCGATGGATGACATGGTGTTTGATGAAACTAACCACATTAGAGGTTTTAACTTCAACCAGTGGTATAGCTTCTGCCCACTTTGAAAAGTAATCGGTTATTGCCAGGATAAACCGGTGACCTTTTGTCGAAGAGGGGCTGATTGGCCCTACGACATCTATTTCCCATGCTTCAAATGGCCATGAAGCAACAGTTGGGTGGAGCAACTCCGAAGGCTGGTGTATGAAGTCTGCATGGATCTGGCATGCTTTACACCTTCGTGCATATTGGATGGCGTCGGCTATCATAGTTGGCCAATAGTATCCAAGTCTGTGCAACCTGTCTTTGAGCTTTGGGCCTGGCTGATGAGCTCCGCAAATGCCGTCGTGCGCTTCTTGGAGCGCTTCCTGTGCCTCTGAATTGGAAAGGCAACGGAGGAGGATACCGTCATATGAACGACGGTAAAGTGTCTACAAAGTCGGATCGTAGTAGAAACGGAGAGACCTTCGTCTGACGGACGCCGCTTCTTTAGGATCGTCTGGAAGCAGACCGTGCAAAGCATAGTAAATGAGAGGAAAGCGCCAATATCTCGGCTCAAGATGCGTGGAGACATTATAGACTTCTCGAGTTCTTAGCATGTGCTTGGAGCATACAAGATGTCGGGTTGCGACTGTGAGGTGATACTCGGTGTCGGTTGGCAAGGCTAGTGCTGTTGCTAATGCAGCAAGAGCGTCCGCCTTAGTATTCTGAGATCGAGACACATGCCCGATGTAGAAACCTTCAAATAGGTTAGCCAATTCGATGGCTGTATGGTAATAAGGCACCAAGTCCTCATGGCGGACTTCATATTCGCCTTTAACTTGACTGATGATCAGTTTTGAATCGCCGTAGGCTTCCAGGTAGCGTATCCCCATCCCATGAGCGAGCTGAAGACCAATGAGCAGAGCATTATATTCTGCTACATTGTTGGAGCACGATTCTCTCAGAGAAAATGCTCTGGGCAGGACATGATTCTGTGGGGAGATAAATACAACCCCCACTCTGGCAATAATCTTGCCTTTAGGGCCCATTCGCGATGCTCCATCGAAGAACATCTGCCATACTTCCTCTTCTGAGGTTGCATTAGACTCGAAGACCTAATCAGGGATGTCTTCGTGAAGCTTTGAATGTTCCGGAACTGGATGAGCAGCCAAGAACTCTGCAAGAGCCTGGCCTTTAACCGCCTTCTGAGGCGTGAAGATCATGTCATATTGAGACAACAAAAGTGCCCACTTAGCCAATCTTGAATTCAATGAACCTGGCTTCGTCATAAGAAGACGCAATGGGTTTACTCTGGAGATGACATGTATGGTCTGGCCAACCAAATAATGTCGTGTCTTCTGAACAGCGAAGATGGGAGCTAAACACTCTTTCTCGATAGGGTTGTAGCGAGATTCCGCTCCTATCAGAGTTCTACTCAGATAATAAATGGCCTGCTCGTGGCCATTGTCGTCCTTTTGAGCGGGGAGGGCACCGAGGGAGTGGTCCAGAGCTTTTACATAAAGCAAGAATGGTTTCCCTGATGTAGGGGCCACTAAGACTGGAGGCTTTGTGAGGTACCTCTTGATGTCTTCATAGGCTTCCTGGCAAGCTTGATCCCATACGAAGGAAGCACCCTTTTTCATGAGTCGGGGGAACGGCTGACAGCGGCCTGAGAGATTTGCAATGAATCTTCTGATATAAGCCAGTCTACCTTGCAAGCCTCTGAGCTCTTTGAGATTCCTCGGTGGATGCATGCTCTGAATGGCTTTGACTTTGTCTGGGTCAAGATGAATCCCTTTTGATGTGACAATAAAACCAAGGAACTTGCCACTTGACACTCCCAAGAAGGATTTTGTCAGGTTCATTTTCAGTTGATGAAGCCCGCATTATGTCGAACATCGTTCTCAGGTCGCGAAGATGTTCATTCTTGTTGCGGCTTTTGACGGCAATATCGTCGACATAGCACTCCACCATTTTTCGGAGATGATCGCGGAAGATTGTACTCATTGCCCGCTGATAGGTTGCTCCGGTGTTCTTCAGTCCGAAGGGCATTACAGTGTAGCAGTATACCCCCAATGGTGTTCGGAACGAAGTATGCTTCTCGTCGTCGGGATACATCTTAATTTGGTTGTACCCTGAAAAGTCGTCCATGAAAGACATTCTTTCGAACCCGCATGTGTTGTCGATCATGACGTCGGTGATGGGTAATGGGAATTCGTCTTTGGGACAAGCCGTATTGAGATCACGGTAGTCGATGCAGATCCGTATTTTCCCGTTCTTCTTGAGGACGGGGACGATGTTAGCTACCCAATCTGGATGTTGTTCCTCCCGGATGAAGCCACATGCAATGAGCTTGGGAACTTCAGCTTCAATAGCTTCCATAATGTTCGGGCGAAACCGATGTTGTTGCTGCTTGATTGGCTTGACGTCAGGCTTGATGTTTAGACGGTGCATAGCGACCTCTGGATCAAGTCCGGGCATGTCTTCGTAGCTCCATGCGAAGACGTCTATATACTCTCTTACGAGTATTATCAATTCTTCCCTTTCTGTAAGTGATAGGATTTCGCTTATAAAGATGGGCTTAGGGCGGTCTTGACTACCCAAGTTGACCTGCATCACCTTATCTTCAGTAGGTGGCTCACGCAGTTCGAATCGCTTTTCCCATTGGAGGTCTAATTGCTGGGCCCATGGTTCCTCATCAGTGGCTTCTGCGGGCTCCAATTGACTGGTTGAGGTCATATTAGCAGTGAGGTTTTTGAACATTCCTCCTATACTGACATCTGAGTCCCACTCGGAGGATGAAGCTGAATGTGACGGAACTGATCCATTGTCCTTGGCTTGAACGGTTGCTGACGATGTGGGTGTAACATACCCTAACCCCCTGCGTGTACTATCATAGTAATTTGCAGGCTTCCCTTTAGGCACAAAGTTTCGCATCAAACTGCGCCTTCCTTTTCCAAAATTCAGGCCTGCTCCATGCTTCAAGTCGTATCCCATTTTCTTCATAATATGGCGGGCTGGCCGCGCGTAATGAAAGAATTATGGAGTGTCTGAGTCTGAACTTGAATCTGCGACCGTGGGTCCCCGTGGTTGGGTTCTACCGAAGTTTATCGGTAACTGACCTTCTTTGGATGGCGGGATTACCAAGATGACTCCCTCTGCGGATTCCATGGGCGTGCTGGCCGCACTCGGCTTGTGTAAAGGCATGTGCAGAGAGCTATCCGTAATGGATTCAAATAGCCCAACAGTCGCAGGATAATCAAATGAAATATTATCATTAATTACCCATTCACCTTCATCCTCTGAAGGAGTATTACAAAGGGGATTATTGAGACATGCTATAATTGGTTCACCAATCAGAATGGCTGGCATGCCTATTTCGGATTCTGAATCCGCCTCATTGCCACTTTCATCATCATCTGGCAATGGTTCCTTAAGCGTTTCACCGGCCTCTTGATACAGGAGAGCGTTAGTGAAGTAGTTTTCCACCCCTTTAAATGGTTGCTTCTCAGCAAAGACAGTTCGTATTGTCGCGTCATCTTCAACATACTTGAAGCATTGGTGAAGGGGGGAGGGAACGACCCAGTTGGCATGGATCCATGGCCGTCCCAGCAGCAGGTTATATGATGTGTCAGCATCAATGACATAGCACGTCACTTCTGACTTCAGGCTGCCAATTCTGCAACGGAGTCGAATTTTCCCCAGTGGATGACTGCTCCCGGCGTTGAAACCGTATATTGTAGTAGTGGTTGCGGACAACCTGTACAGCGGTATGCCGAGGAAGTAGAGAAGCCTTTTGGGGATGATGCTGAGTGCGGACCCCGGATCGACTTATATTCTTTCAATGCACGTTGAACTGATATATCCGGTGTAGTACAGAGGTCGATCGTGCTTGTTGTCTTTGAGAAGCATATCTTCCGCCGTGAATGTAATAGCGGGTACCTTTGATTGTGCATGATGACATTCTGGGCAAGGAGACTGAACGTCGTCGTTAGGGATCTCAGGCATGCATGTCAGAAAGGATTCTGCATTGGCTAGCACATCCCTGAGTGCTTCTCTTGTCTCTTTCAAGAGGCGAAGGAGCTCGTGTATAGTGATACGACCCGGGATATTGGCCAGCTGAGCCAATATGTCAAACCGAAAGGGCGTATCAGACCCTTTGCCTGGTGGTTTCTTCAACACGTGGTCGAATTGTACCTCCTTAGGCCTCTCTTTTCCCTTTGCTGGGATAGGAGTGGATGCTGGTACTTGTACTGACGTCGTTTGCTGTTAGAGACAGGATTTGTGCGTCCTATCTCATTAGGACGTCGAGCATCTGGCAGTTTCATTTTGTTCCCTTTGTGGAGCAGATGGAATATCGTGACCACCTGATCGTCTTTGAAGGAGTACTGCTTTGGAGGGAACTTAGGCTCCTGATTGTTGAAGCCGCTCTTCTTGGCCTTCGACTGCACATCTCCGGATAACTCCACAGACATAGTCTCTTTGCCTTTACCTTGAGAAGATTGCGGTAGGTCGCTACGCCCTTTGTTGTTCATCCCCCACTTGCCTCTAGGGGAGGATGGTTCAAACTTTTTAGCCGACTTCTCGGCTATTTCTGCTTGTTCGACCAATTCCTTCCAGGTGTGGGCTTTGACAGCCCCCATGCGAACTTCGACTTGGTCTAAGAAGTTGTGCCTGCATGTCTGTAAGAGCATGGGTAGTGGCATCCCTGCTGGGCACATCAAGGATAAGTTTCTGAACCGTTCAATGTAGTCACGGATAGATTCGCCCTTCCTCTGCACAGTGGAGAGGAGTTTGTCCACGGTTACTTCGGTATCGTCCTCATAGAAACGAGAGAGGAACCGAGTTTCCAGCTCGATCCAAGAGTTGATAGAGCCCGGGGGAAGACTTCGGAACCAGTAAAATGCCACCCCCTTTAGGGTGCCAATGAACAGCCTAGCCATGATGGCGTCATTGCTTATAACATTACCAGTCTGAGACCGGAAATAGTAGATGTGCTGATTTGGCGAGCTCTTTCCATCATAGGTATGCAGCGTTGGTGGTTTGAACTTCGGTGGATATGACACCGAATCCCACTCCAATGGGTAAGGACGGACTGCCCCTACTTTCTTTAATTCATCCCTCTGAGCTAGGGATGCGATTTGAGCTTGGAGGCCCTTAAGGACTTCGGCGTCTAAGGAAGAATCCTCCTTGGATTTCTCCGGCTTTGGTTGCTCATTGCTAAAGTGTTTCTCCTCATCGTGATTGCTTCCGGCATCATTGTTATTCCGGTTATTGAGGAGTTGAGCGAGCATCTGTTGAATATTGTCCAGGGCTTCTTGCTGGGTTTTGAAAGTTCGCTCTTGAGCTTCCAGGCGCCGGCGAAGATCGCCGTTAGCATTATCAGCCATATTGACTGATGCTCTGTCTGTTCGCACTGAACTGACTGTGGCCGAAGAAGCATACCCGCTATCTTCATCTTCTTCATCAGACCACTGAACTGATCCTCTCTTTGGTCGCGGCGAGGCCATTGCCATTGAAGAGGACGGCTGCTCATAAGTGTAGGGTATTGCCACCCTGGATCTGGTGTTTCAGAAAACACCTTCTTCATGCATGATTGATGCACAACCTGCACACAAAATACGAGATTATAGAACTTAGAAAGGAAATGTGCAAGTGCTCAATTCTTCCTCTATAGCAAGTGGCTATGCGGGTCGTGATCCACAAGGAGGGTTTGCGATGGAAGCTTTACGGTTCTTTATTGAAATCGTTAAGAAAATAAGCGAAAGTTCTTCTCTGTTTTATGTTATGAAAAAGAAAAAGAAAGTAAATGGTTAAAGTTAAGAAGAAAGCGAGAGATGAAGAAGGTGAAAAATTAGAAAACAATGAAAAGCGACTATGTACAATGAAGTGGAGAAGAAAGAGTTTGAGGAGGTGTTGATCTATACTAAAGAAGTAAAAGAAAAGAAAGAGAGAAAAGTGAAGGAATACTTACTTAGGTTGAGTGTTGACTTACTTGGAAACCTTTTTGCAAGTTCTACCTTTTTGCTTCGGAGGCGTTCAACTCATAGATCATAAACTCGAGCTCGGTCCCCGTGCACATTATATCGTCAAGCATAAGAAGAACGAAGTGATGCGGAGCTTGGAAGAGGAGAACGTCTTCATGAACTATCGCTGGCTCTCACGTAGCTTAGTTATACTTGCTTTGGAATTCACTTGTACACTCAACAACAACAACCAAGATAAAGTAGAAGAGGAAGACGAAACAAAAGAAAATACAAACATAAAAAAAATTTTACCTTTATTAATTGCAGAGACAATGGAAGAAAGGAGGAGGGTACATCGTCGGTGTCACTCTCAACTTCAGCCTCTCTCTCTCTCTTACTTACATGAATCTTCTTCTACCCTAAGTTACATACAAATTACATAAGAAGAAAAGAAAAACCTAAACTACAAAGAATTAAAACTAGGCTAAATCCCAATCTGCCTTCACGTCCAATTTTAGCACAGAGAATGCCCTTTTATAGGCCAAAAACCCAACAACCAGGATCCGGGGAGATCGGGGGAGCAAACGCTCCCCCTAACTCCCCAACAAAGCCGCAGAAACGCAGATTGGGCCGCGTTTCCGCGGCCAGGGTGTGGCCAGATGGCCACACCCTGTTGGTGGGTCTCTCCGGGGGTTTCTTCTGGCTTTATCCTTTGTTAGTTTTGTCGTTTGAGCTCCGGATTCTGACGAAATGGCCTTGGATTCTTGGCTTTAACCGATCGATTCTGAGAGGATTCTTCTCAACCGGTTTCAACCTCTTGATTTTGCCCTGCTTTTATGTGTACGAATTAACTCTGATTTAATTCAGAATTCTGGTGGGCTTTTGGGCTCATTTCTCTTCATCTCCTTAAGGATTGGGCCTGCAAATAAATTAAACAAATAATTAGGACAATGCAGGCTTTTATTCTAAAATAAGTATGGAAATGTGACATTAAATATGCAACATTAGTGACCAATCACACCCCATACCTATCTTTTGCTCGTCCTCGAGCAAAACAACTAAACTATACTAGAGATTATTAGACCACTTTCGCAGGTCGCGCGATTGCACTGAGCATGTGCAACAAGCCGTTAAACCACTAGGTTCCCCCTAGAGGACGAGTTTTGTCTCGTGAGGGTTTTCAGCGGATTGCACCCACAAAATCCATAAAGAAAGAGAAATAAAGAGTTAGTATTTTCGAAAAGCATTTTGAAAGAGAAAAATATTTGAAATATGATTGTAAGATCTAAGCAATCTATAAGTTATAGGAAAGCCAAATTTTTCATTCCTAAACTTAGTCTCTATTCAAAAATTTGTTATCAATCAAAGTAAGGAGTCAAATTGTGCTTCTCATCTAGTCTATTACTTTACCCTAAGTCATATGCACCTTGTGAATGTGAAAATTTTGACTAAGGGTTCATTAACTCTAACTCTTATGCCTTATTTATTTTTATATATATACTTTTTTTTTGTGGTATTATTCCTTAGTTTTATTAGGCTTTCTAATCTTCCCATGTAACGAGCCTTTAATCGATGACTCCCAAACCAGACGGTCTTAGGGCACCAGGTGAGAAGACACCCCTAGGACTTAAGGACTCGAGCAAACAAGGCCACAAAACTAAGAATTTTATTATATGAACCTCTTTTAGGCGTGAATACTTATGCTTTATTAGGCACAAATACCCAGCTTAATCAGAGGATTTTTCTTTTCAAACTTATCTAATCATCTTTCGCATAGATACCAAGGCTTGCTTAGGCCAAAGCACCTAGCTAGTCAATAATTAGACTTTTTTTTTTCAAACTCATCTAATTATCTTTTGCCTAAATACTAAGGCTTTCTTAGGCCAAAGCACCTAGCTAATCAATAATTAGATTTGTTTATATATATATTTTTTATAAGGCATAAGAATCTTTGTTTTTGAACCCTAAGTGTGTAAGTGTATGAAGTGTGCATATTTCATCAAGGTAAAGATCAAGACTAAATTACTTTGACAAATTATCTTCCTAACCCTATAAATCAAACAAATAATCTTATTTTGACCAAGTATAAGAAATCCTAATTTGGATTTTCCTACTCCTTAAAATTAACTTAATTTCTTACAAAAATAAGTCAAAATATTGTTTCTATTTTTCAAAAAGTTTTTAAAAGTAAAGAAAAGTGTTAATTTTTTTTTTTTTTAAGAAAAAGAAAAGTTATGTTAGACCCTCCCCCACACCTATCTCATGCATTGTCCTCAATGTATGAATTAATGCATAGATGCATGAAAAAGAAGAAAGGGGAGGAAGAGGTTACCTTAAGGTGGTGGTTCCGGTGGTGGTCTGATTGGTCCACGAAACGCGGCCCAATCAACTTTTCTTGGGTCTCGGAGGAACCCACCAGAAATATCTTTAATATAACCCATTAAAAAGATTTGTCCAAGAAGGATTTTGATTAAGTATGTGACCCCATCTAATTTCCAAATTTCATAACAAATTTCGGAGTCAAATTTGTCAACCACCTCGTCCCAGAATGGAGTATGAAATGATAGAACGGTTGACTTGGACTCAGGAAGGACAGGAACTAATACCGACTCAGGAAGTTGACTTAAGTCAAGTGAAGGTTCAGGAGTCGGAATAGGTTCAGGAAGTGGGTCCAAGTCAAGAAATTGAAACTCTAGTCCATATGTATTTTCGAACAATGGAATATGACTTAATCTTGGTGAGTCAAGTTCAAAAATGATAGGTGGGGGAATCAAAACTGACTCTAACATATTACTCAAGTCCGGTAACAAAACAGGAGTCAGTAATGATTCAGAAAGTTAAACTGGATCACATATTTGAGAATCTGGGTCACATATCTCATTGAGTTTAATATCAAAAAATTGAGAACTTGCCAATTTGTCAATAGAATCTTCAAAAGTGTATAATTGGTCAAGTTCAATATGATCCTCAAAGATAGGTGATTCAATTTCTTTATGAATTGGTACAGGATCCAATGTTGACTCCAGGAAAAGATTGAAGTCAGGTGAAGATACCGGAGTCATAATCGAATCAGGAAATAGAATTGAATCACTAAGTTGGGGTTCAGGATCATAATCATTTTCAAGTTCTATTTCAGGAAAAGGAAAACTAGCCAAACTATCAATATCATTTGGAGTTTGGGTAAGTTCACATGGTTGTTCTGAAATGGAATCTTGATTTTCAAAACAACCTGACTCTTCGGCTCCAACAGAATTGGTAGTGACATCAGAACTGGTCCAACGGTGAGAACGTAGAGATTCGACCATCATATCTATGTCACTATTACGAGCGTTTTGAGCCTGGGTCATGGATTCAAGCATCTCTTCATAGGTGATATGTTTATTGTTTTGATGAAAAGATGAAGAATTGTCTTGGAAGTGGTAGTGAAATTGTGAGTCCATCACATTTTGGGATTTGTGTTTGGACTCACGCATACTCATTTCCATAATTGATGGTTTTCGATTTTGGACGGGTGGAACTGAGTATGAATCTTGAACATAATGTGGACTGGGTGGAGAAGGAGGGCAAGGTGGCTGGAAATTATGCTCGGGGGAGGTGAATCCCCACTGACTCGGTGAAGAGTTGAAATCATTATGGAAATTATAGTTATTAGATGGGGGGTATGGGTCATATTGATTCGGATAAGACCAATCCGGCACACTAGGTTGGTCAAAGTTATGATATGCCGGGTTGGTAATATCCGAAAATGAAGTCGGTGTGTAATATGGATTATTATTGTAGTTGAAAAAATTATTATTATAGTCCATATCACACAATAGAATACAAACAAAGAAAAATAAACAAATAAACAAACAAAAAAGAAAAAATTCTAGCCTAAGTTAGGGTAGACTTAGGACCTAGACGACTCCTAACTGGTTAGACTGTCCACGGGAGGTCTAATGTAGACTTTAACCACAAGCTAATCAGCCAGGTCAGGGCAAGGTTGGTGGGAGGTTTTCCGTCAAAGACGTTCCTTAATTAAATAACCACCAACTTTCGGGCTTTCGGCCCTCAATCCCTTTCCTAGACACTGATTTTGCAGGAGTTAGATTCCAACATTTTTCCCCCTTAGTATAATCTCCTAATTGAGTCCGAGATGTCCCTAGGGCCAACGTCTACTCAATTTTAGTTAGGCTTGGGTTAGTGAGTGCTTGGAATGTGATTTTTGGGCTAAGGAAGGGTGATCAAATCCCCACCTTATCTTATTAATGGGTTAGTGCCCTTAAAATAATTTTGTGCAAGTGTACAAGATATGTAAGATTCATTCAAAGCGATATAAATCAACCAAGAAGTGAGTCCTATGCTAAATGCAATGCATACGTACCTTGCTCCAGCACTCTTCAACAGTAAAAAAAATAAATGAATTGAAAAGACACGTGCCTAAAATGCTAACGTCTAATCAATTTTTAACTTTTGCAACAAACTTTTTACTGTTGATTATTAGCAGGTTTTTGTGATGGCATATAAGAAATAAATAATTGCAGCAAACTAGAATTTGCAAAGCTAGCAGCCCTGCAAAAACCTGTTAGTAGTCAGCTCTTTATTGCCGCGGATCCGCGGCTTATGCCGTGGAAACGCGGCAATTCAGAGGGCAATGGGTCTCTGCTTTCTAGAGCAGAGGCCCAATACCACTTGTATGTCACTGCAAACTTATTTTCCTGCTTTGCTTGCCCTGTAACCTGCAACAGAGAAGAAAATTCGTTTAGTTCTAAAAAATTTGCAATAAAAATTCCGATTTCAATAAAAACCGTTTTACCCTCCCCGGCAACGGCGCCAAAATTTGATTGATGCACAACCTGCACACAAAATACGAGATTATAGAACTTAGAAAGGAAATGTGCAAGTGCTCAATTCTTCCGCTATAGCAAGTGGCTATACGGATCGTGATCTACAAGGAGGGTTTGCGATGGAAGCTTTACGGTTCTTTATTGAAATCGTTAAGAAAATAAGCGAAAGTTCTTCTCTGTTTTATGTTATGAAAAAGAAAAAGAAAGTTAATGGTTAAAGTTAAGAAGAAAGCGAGAGATGAAGAAGGTAGAAAATCAGAAAACAATGAAAAGCGACTATGTACAATGAAGTGGAGAAGAAAGAGTTTGAGGAGGTGTTGATCTATACTAAAGAAGTAAAAGAAAAGAAAGAGAGAAAAGTGAAGGAATACTTACCTAGGTTGAGTGTCAACTTACTTGGAAACCTTTTTGCAAGTTCTACCTTTTTACTTCGGAGGCGTTCAACACATAGATCATAAACTCGAGCTCGGTCCCCGTGCACATTATATCGTCAAGCATAAGAAGAACGAAGTGATGCGGAGCTTGGAAGAGGAGAACGTCTTCATGAACTATCGCTGGCTCTCACGTAGCTTAGTTATACTTGCTTTGGAATTCACTTGTACACTCAACAACAACAACCAAGGTAAAGTAGAAGAGGAAGACGAAACAAAAGAAAATACAAACATAAAAAAAATTTTACCTTTATTAATTGCAGAGACAATGGAAGAAAGGAGGAGGGTACATCGTCGGTGTCACTCTCAACTTCAGCCTCTCTCTCTTACTTACATGAATCTTCTTCTACCCTAAGTTACATACAAATTACATAAGAAGAAAAGAAAAACCTAAACTACAAAGAATTAAAACTAGGATAAATCCTAATCTGCCTTCACGTCCAATTTTAGCACAGAGAATGCCCTTTTATAGGCCAAAAACCCAACAACCAGGATCCTGGGGAGATCGGGGGAGCAAATGCTCCCCCTAACTCCCCAACAAAGCCGCGGAAATGCGGCTTGGGCCGCGTTTTCGCGGCCAGGGTGTGGCCAGATGGCCACACCCTGTTGGTGGGTCTCTCCGGGGGTTTCTTCTGGCTTTATCCTTTGTTGGTTTTGTCATTTGAGCTCCGGATTCTGACGAAATGGCCTTGGATTCTTGGCTTTAACCGATCGATTCTGAGAGGATTCTTCTCAACCGGTTTCAACCTCTTGATTTTGCTCTGATTTTATGTGTATGAATTAACTCTGATTTAATTCAGAATTCTGGTGGGCTTTTGGGCTCATTTCTCTTCATCTCCTTAAGGATTGGGCCTGCAAATAAATTAAACAAATAATTAGGACAATGCAGGCTTTTATTCTAAAATAAGTATGGAAATGTGACATTAAATATGCAACATTAGTAACCAATCAATGCACCAAGACTTCGCCTAAGCCTGGGCTATAATCTGGATCTTGGGACTCTCGTCCTCTTCCGGTCATGTTGACGGATGCCGAGGGTAGCTCTCGCGAGATGCTCCTTTCGCGGTGTTTCCTCGGGGCCTGTACCGATAGCCGATCAAAAACTGACCGTCGTCTTGGAGGCATGGCGGGGATTGGTCCCAACCGGCAATGGACCGAGTGGAGTGTCACCAGCTGACATCCCACCTGTTGACAATAGGGGGAAGAGTTTCGTCTATCCGTCAACAATTTCCTCAAATCAGACCCGGTCGGGTCTCTGCAATCGAGCGCAAAGGCTCTTTTGGATCGCACATGGGACGGTGTCCTGCTTCTTTTATCCTTGCAGATGGGATTAGCACTGAATAGTGCTTTGGTTCTAGCTTCGCCAACAGGCGTGAACTTAGTGCTTGACGCACTGGAAAGCAGAGCACGCTGTGGAGCTTTACCCGCTATGCTGCTGCGAAGGTTTGGCTTCAGCTTCGCGGTCATGGACCCTGCGCGTACGCTGTGGTACAGTAGCTTCGCTCGTGAGAACGAGGCCGGCGCGAGGCATTGCTGCTCTTGAATTGGGCGACGGTATGATTGCCGTCTTAACTTCATGATTGGAGCAGACAGGCATCGTGCGAGAGAGGCGCGGTTTAGGCGTAGCTACGCCTGAAGCTTCGGTTGAAGACTTCTGTTTAGGCTTCCATACCCGCTTTAGCAGAGGAGACTTAGGTTCGCAAGGAACCTGATTAGCCACTTGCGAGGCTGAGGGGTGTTGGCAGAATTTTGCTTCCAGTTTCCGCTTTGAAATCTTGGTCGTGGAAACCTTCCTATGCTTCCGTGCTCGAAGCATTGGGCCACCACAGAGAGGACTTTTTCAAATCTTCCTTGATCGAACTGAACCACCAAGTTCTCACAAGTGAAGGAATCAGACTGCGGACATGCTTCCTTGTTGCGCCAAAAAATCGCAGTAGGTTCGCAGAGAACCTTTTCTGTCTCCGCAGAGACTTTCCTTGAAGATTTAGCCAGAGGGGCTCTGGCTGCACCGGCTTTTCTGAATTCAGAGTTAGACCCGAAGGTCTGATCGTCGCATTGCGACACTTGATTCTCGGCAGTGGAAAATTTCATCCCCAGCGGAGTCGCCATCTTGTTTTCCATTATGTTCGCAAAGGAGGAAAACTTACAATAAAAGGGTTGAGGAGCTAAATTATAAGTATTCTTAAAAAAAAAGATTACAAGTAGATCTCCTCAGAGATTCTGGAGAAGTGTGCCGATAGGAGTCTGGTCAGCGCGCGACCACTTTGTCCCTTTGACGATGCGAGCGATGAGATTCCCTTCTCGCCTGGTTTCGGGAATCAGAGAATAGAAGGTTGGTAGAACCCTCTTGCTGCTTCTCAAAATCGCCTTCAATTAGGAATTCCTTCTCGCCTGGTTCCGGAGATTTCTTGAGAAGAAGAACGATGTTAGGGTATCAACACCCTGGATAGAGAAAGCAATTCTCTAAAAGGTCTCTGAATTCGAGAACACACGGTGCGTTATGAAGAAGCCTCTGCTTGTGGAGTCCTCTTTCTCCGATTGATCGATTGATCCTCCCTCCTTGTACCCCTGGCGGGCTATTTATAGGGAGAGCAAGGGTATAATCGTCCCTTGAAAATATAGAAACAGATTGAATCGAATCTGTTTAAAATCTGGAAAGTAGCCTTGCTGTGAGGCTAGGATCAGCTTCTGCGAAGCTAGAATTGGCAGGTCGGTTGACCTTCTTGATCCTTTCCATATCGTTGGAGGATTTCCCCTGACCTTCCTACTCGTTTTTAGGAGAGTCAAGAGATTGTGGCAATCAACTGCCAAATTTGATCTCTGATTTGATCTTAATTGGATTTGATCTGATTGGATCCGATTTCATCTGGAGATTTGATTGGTCAAAGGTTGACCATAGCAGACCAACAGCGGCGATGCCCGCTTTGAACTCACAGCGGAGCTAGAGACATCTTCTGGCGAAGTCCGAAAGAAACCCTTTGGCGGAGCTAGAAGTCCTCTGTGGCGAAGTTTGCGAGTTAGCTTCTTAGCGAGGCTTTGAATGGCTTCAAGGCAAAGTCGGATGATTTTAACCTCTCAGGCGAGGCTATCTCTTTGGGCTCATGTGATGCTAAGTGCTAGCATCTTAGACCTGCTGAGGTCTGTTTAGAAACAATCCGGGTTCACTGTCTGCTTACTGAATCAGTGGAGTCCAAGTTGCTTCCTTGTCCCTCGGAGATGGGTGAAACCTGGTCTTCGGCTCGTCTGTCACTTGTCTTTTGTAAATGTCAACAAGTTTTAGACATTGTTCGGACCAATAAGAATCCTGTCTTTTTTAAGTGTCAACAATGGGTACATATGTGAGTATATTAGGTGTATGTATTGATTCTCCTTCCTCTTTATGTGTTTGGTGGCATGTTACAGCATTTCAGACTTGCTCGGATGATCCAAACTCAGTAACATGAGATTTGGATTTATACGCATTCTGGACCTGCTACACAAGTGATTCGAAGACCGACCCATGGGATGATCTGGAGATCCGTACCGGTTCGTACAGTGAAGACTAGACGACGATTCAGTTCCAAAACCGTATCATTTCATGTGAGTGTTTGCTTTTATTTTATTTCCTTATTTACCGTTACCAATATGCATATGTTTTACTTTTATCATTTCATGTGACTATTTGATGTAATTTACTGGTGTGATTATCTGTATCACTTCATGAGACACCAGTGATTGTTTACCATATTTGTATAGTTGATATGAGCTTGTATCAGTGTCATTTCATGTGTTGGCAGTTGTCGATGTTGGCTTAAGCCTAGTATTGGAAGACCTTAGACTGTGACTGGATTCAATCTATTGATTGGCTAGATTAGTTATATTTGAGCATCAATGTATATGGACCTTGTAGTTTAACATTGAGATATTAGACTTATATCATTTTATGTACAAATGATTACATTTTCAGACTCGGACTAGTTGTAAAGAAACTTGGACTGTATACTAGATTTATCTTGTATTGGATTGGTTCGTGATTGTGGTTTAAGATCTGTATTTTATCTGAAAAATTATCAGATTTGATATTCTTTTATTCGATGATAATTCAGTCAAGAATTTATTCGGGTATTTGAAGACATATTAGATGTGATCTTACTTTATTAAAGGATTAAAATTCTTGATGCTTGGATCGATATTGGACTTATTCGGAGTTAAAGTTGATCCGAGATTTACACTCTTTTATTGGATCTTAATTAGTATTCTGATGTGATTGATTTCGTTAGATTTATAGTTATTGATTGGTAGTGAAAAGTGCATTTTTATCATCATATTTACCGTCACATTTTCATATTTATTTATATAATTCTGCACATTTATTAATAATTTGTAATTTATTGTGTGCAGGCCTCGAATTCTTATTTTTACAATAAATAAAGCTTAAAGAGCCCAAAATCCCAGATCCAAGCCCATGTTTGAAGCCCAGGTGTAAAAGTGCAAATATCAATTGTCAAAATTGCAAATACACAAGGGCCAAAGTTGCAAATACAAAGAAGAGGGAAGGATAGACTTCTATTCAACCCTAAACACTTGCAGGATAGGATAAAAGCTAAAAGAAGAGAAGGAAAATTCGTGGAAAAGATTTGGGATCTAGGTAACTTGATTCCCAAGTTATATCCAAATCCAAAGATTAAGAGCCAGGATTCAATTTCCAGAAGGAAAATCCCAGATGGACGGACCAGGAGAGGCCACGCGCCAAAGCGCGCGGCCAGAAGCCACTAAAGTGCCGCGTTTCCGCGGCGTTTCCGCGGCAAAGTGGATGATTCAGAGTACCAGATTTCGTGGGCAAGTTCATCCAGGACTCCTCGGCCTTCTGCACCTATAAATATCACCTGCAGTGCAACGTACAGAGCGTCCAGCGTCCAGCAAAGGGCCAAAGTTAGGATTTTTAGGGTTTCTCTTCTTTCTTCTAGTTTTGTAATTAGGGTTTCTTTTTATTTTCAAGAGAGGGAGATGGCTATGTTGAGGGTGACACTGATGTATGCTTCTCTTCTCCATTGTTTCAAGTAATGAAGGTAATTTTTATTTTTATTTATGTCATTGCTTTACTTTTCTTTTTGTTCTCTTTTTCTTTTCTACTTTCTTTCTGTTGATCTTTGATGAGCATGCAAGCGATTACCGAACCACAAGTATAACAAATCTTGGTGGTGCCAACGATATTCCATGGAGATGTTCTCCTCCTCGAGGCGTATCAATTCATACTTGCCCAAGGCTTGATGATCTAATGCGAACAGCGGACTGAGATCGATCCCATGATTTATACGTTCAACGCCTCCGAAATAAGGTAGAAAGTGTTAGGTTTTCACATATTTTCTCCAACCAAGGTTAGTTTTCTTTTCTTTTCTTTTCTTTTATTTTTGTAGATTAAATCACTATCTCCCAATTCTTTCTTTTCCGATTCATTGTAAATACCACTTCCTTTCTAACGTAACTAATAAAAATAAAAACTTTAGAGAAACTTGCTTAACGCTTCCATCGCAGTCCCTCCCTGAGGATCACGACCCGCATAGCCCTGCTACCGCGGATTAGAATTGAGACTTGCACATCATATTCTTAAAACTAAAATATTATATTTTGTGTGCAGGAAATCTCAGTCAACAAATTGGCGCCGTTGCCGGGGAGGGACGGTAAGTTATTTCTAAAACAAAAAAAATTAATTTTTAACTAATTCTTTATTTTTTTCTGTTTGCAGGTTTGGAGAACAGGAAACAGAAACATATCGCAGCAGTGGACATATAGCTATCCTGTGCCTCTGCCCTTGAAGGCAGAGCACGAGGACCTGCAACTTTGCCGCGGAAACGCGGCCAGAGCCGCGGATCCGCGGCAATTGCAGTGAACTACTCACTGAATTTTTTTTGCAGGTCTCTGTAAATTAAAATACTGCTTACTGATATATTCTGTTTTGTTCTGTGATACACCTGTAAATTGCTAATAATTCAACAGTAAAATATTGATTGTTAAAAATAAAATTTGATTAGACGTTTGCATATTAGGCACGTGTCTTTTCAATTATTTTTATTTACTGTTGAAGAGTGCTGGAGACGCAAGGTACGTACGCATTGCATGTAGAATAGGATTCATCTCTTGGTTGATTTTCTGCTTTGAGTGATTCTTATCTATTTATCTTGTACACTTGCACTAATTCATCTTAAGGGCATAACCCATTAACAAGATAAGGTGGGGATTTCATCACCCTTCCTTAGCCCAAAAATCATATCCCGAGCACTCACTAACCCAAGCCTAACTTAAAAATTAGTAGACGTTGGCCCTAGGGACATCTCGGACTCAATAGGAGATTATCCTAAGGGGGAACAGTGTTGGAAGTTGACTCTTGCCAAATCAGTGTCTAGGAAGGGGATTGAGGGCCGAAAGCCCGAAGTGTGGTGGTTATTTAATTAAGGAACGTCTTTGACGGAAAACCTCCCACCACTCTTGCCCCGACCTGGCTGATTAACTTGTGGTCAAAGTCTACACCCTACCTCCCGTGGACAGTCTAACCAGTTAGGAGTCGTCTAGGTCTAGGTCTACCCTAACTTAGGTTAGAAATTTTTTGTTTTTTTTTTCTTTTGTTTGTGATTGTGTGATATGGCCTATAACAACAATTTTTTCAATTTTAATGAGGATCCATGTTACACACCAACCTCTTATTCGGATATTACCAACCGGCATATCATAACTTTGACCAACCTAGTGTGCCAGATTGGTCTTATCCGAATCATTACATGCCCCAGTCCCAATACTATGAACAAGATTGGAATAATCATCACTACTCTTCATAGAGTCAATGGGGATTCAATACCCCTGAGCCATATGGTCAACCACCTGTTCAACCAGTATCTTCATATACGTCTTTTCCCACATCACCAAGGTTTCAGTCCACCATTGATCTATTTGATGGGTTAGAAGAAAAAGTGGATCGGTTGCAAGATATAATGAATGATCAAATTTCTAGACTTTCAAACATTCTTGAGCGAACCAACCAAGTTGATAGGAACCAAGAATCATTCTGTCTAGAAGACCTTGATCAAAATTCAATTTCATCACATCAATATGAACTTGCTCAACCCCAATCCTTGGACAAGTTGGCTAGTTTTAATTTCAATGAGATTGAATTAGATTGTGAATGTGAACCCGATCCCCAACTTTGCGATTCAGTTTCCATCTTCGAATCTATGTTGACTCCAGTATCCTTACCCAATTTGGACCAATTTTCTGAGCCAACATTTATTCCCATACCTATAGATCATGAAATTGAATCACCCATTTTTGATGATCATATTGAACTTGACCAATTGTGCAATTTTGAAAGTCCCATGGAAAAATTGGCAAGTTCCCATTTTTATGAGATTGAAACTAATGAGATATGTGACCTAGATTCCCAAATCTATGATCAAGTTCAAATTCCCGAATCATTATTGATTCCTGTTTTGTTACCCGACTTAGGTAATATTTTAGAGTCAGTTTTGATTCCCACACCTATCATTCCTGAACTTGAATCACCAACATTGAGTCACATTCCATTGTGGGAAAATGATTGTAGACTTGAATTTCAATTTCTTGACTTGGACCCACTTCTTGATCCTAGCCCGATTCCTGAACCTTTACTTGATTTGAGTTTCTTTCCTGAGTCGGTGTTAGATCCTGAACCTATCATTCTTGAGTCCAAGTCAACCATTTTACCAAGTCACATTCTTTTGTTGGACATAGGTATAGACCATGACTCTGTGATGATTTTCCAGGACTGGTCATGTAAAGGGAGTAAGTTTCACGAGAGGATCTTCCATGATCCTATTCATTCTGGGGACTGTAAATATGTAAATAAAAAAGAGGTCAATAAAGGTAGGTCCCGTGAACTACCACGTTATCTTGTTTGGGCCGCATTTCGTGGACCAATTAGACCACCACCGGAACCACCCCCTAAAGTAACTTCCGCCTTCCCTTGTTCTTTTTCATGCATATATGCATTCATTTCATACATTGAGGACAATACATGAGATAAGTGTGGGGGTGGGCTTTACTAACATACTAACATAGGTAAAAACTAAAAAAAAAATTGCTAATAAAAAAAATTTTAAAAAAAAAATAAAAATTGTTATAAAAAGGAAATATTTTGACTTATTTTTTGAAAGAAATCTAAGTTAGTTTTAAGGATTAGGAAAATCACGATTAGGATTTCTAAAAACTTGGCCAAAATAAATAAATTGTTTAAATTTTTAGGTATAGGAGAGAAATTGAATAAATAATTAGTCTTGATTTTTACCTTAATGAAATGTGCATACCAAATGCATATCTAGGATTCTAAGACAAAGACCTTGTGCCTCATAAAAAAAAAAAGAAGAAAAAAAAATCACCAATTAAGCTGATACATGTGCCTCAAGAAGCATAAGTATTCATACCTAAAGGTGAGTAAATAAAATAAAGTCCTTAGTTTTGGGGCCTAGTTCACTCGAATTTGAGTCCGCGAGGTGTTTTCTCACTTGGTGCCCTAAAGCCAACCGGTTTGGGAGTCATCGACTTTAAGTTCGTTACATGGGTGGATTAGAAAGCCTAAGAAGACTAAGAAAAATAATATATGTATTAACATATCTAATAATCAATTAGTTAGGTATGAGGGCCTCAAGAAGCCTTGATACTTATACGAAAGAAAATTAGATGAGTTATACATGCCAAAAAAAAATAAAAAAAATAAATATATTAACACATCTAATAGTCAATTAGTTAGGTATGAGGGCCTCAAGAAGCCTTAATACTTACACAAAAGAAAATTAGATGATGTTATAAAAATAATAAAGAGGCATGAGAGTCCAAGTTAAGGAATTCCTAGATTCACAAGGGTGCGTATGACTTTTGGTAACGAAAAAGACTATATTAGAAATTCAATTTTAATCCTTACCTAAAATGAATAACAATTGATTTTATAAAGACTAGGTTTGAAGAATGAATAAAAATGAGGATCCTAAAACTTATAGACTACTTAGTCTCTTCAATAATAATTCAAATATTTTCCTTTTTATGGATTTTGTGGGTGCAATCCGCTGAAAACCCTCACGAGACAACACTCGTCCTCTAGGGTAACCTAGAGGTTTAACGGCTTGTTGCACGTGCTAAGTGCAATCGTGATTCCTACGAAAGTGAGTTAGGTTAGATTAACTTTTTCTTTTTCTTTGTTTTTACTCGAGGACGAGCAAAAAGATAAGTGTGGGGGTGTGATTGGTAGTGAAAAGTGCATTTTTATCATCATATTTACCGTCACATTTTCATATTTATTTATATAATTCTGCACATTTATTAATAATTTGTAATTTATTGTGTGCAGGCCTCGAATTCTTATTTTTACAATAAATAAAGCTTAAAGAGCCCAAAAGCCCAGATCCAAGCCCATGTTTGAAGCCCAGGTGTAAAAGTGCAAATATCAATTGTCAAAATTGCAAATACACAAGGGCCAAAGTTGCAAATACAAAGAAGAGGGAAGGATAGACTTCTATTCAACCCTAAACACTTGCAGGATAGGATAAAAGCTAAAAGAAGAGAAGGAAAATTCGTGGAAAAGATTTGGGATCTAGGTAACTTGATTCCCAAGTTATATCCAAATCCAAAGATTAAGAGCCAGGATTCAATTTCCAGAAGGAAAATCCCAGATGGACGGACCAGGAGAGGCCACGCGCCAAAGCGCGCGGCCAGAAGCCACTAAAGTGCCGCGTTTCCGCGGCGTTTCCGCGGCAAAGTGGATGATTCAGAGTACCAGATTTCGTGGGCAAGTTCATCCAGGACTCCTCGGCCTTCTGCACCTATAAATATCACCTACAGTGCAACGTACAGAGCGTCCAGCGTCCAGCAAAGGGCCAAAGTTAGGATTTTTAGGGTTTCTCTTCTTTCTTCTAGTTTTGTAATTAGGGTTTCTTTTTATTTTCAAGAGAGGGAGATGGCTATGTTGAGGGTGACACTGATGTATGCTTCTCTTCTCCATTGTTTCAAGTAATGAAGGTAATTTTTATTTTTATTTATGTCATTGCTTTACTTTTCTTTTTGTTCTCTTTTTCTTTTCTACTTTCTTTCTGTTGATCTTTGATGAGCATGCAAGCGATTACCGAACCACAAGTATAACAAATCTTGGTGGTGCCAACGATATTCCATGGAGATGTTCTCCTCCTCGAGGCGTATCAATTCATACTTGCCCAAGGCTTGATGATCTAATGCGAACAGCGGACTGAGATCGATCCCATGATTTATGCGTTCAACGCCTCCGAAATAAGGTAGAAAGTGTTAGGTTTTCACATATTTTCTCCAACCAAGGTTAGTTTTCTTTTCTTTTCTTTTATTTTATTTTTGTAGATTAAATCACTATCTCCCAATTCTTTCTTTTCCGATTCATTGTAAATACCACTTCCTTTCTAACGTAACTAATAAAAATAAAAACTTTAGAGAAACTTGCTTAACGCTTCCATCGCAGTCCCTCCCTGAGGATCACGACCCGCATAGCCCTGCTACCGCGGATTAGAATTGAGACTTGCACATCATATTCTTAAAACTAAAATATTATATTTTGTGTGCAGGAAATCTCAGTCAACAGTTATGAGTATTTCCCAGTCTTATCCCTGATTATACTGTTCTAGTTTTGATGTCTTATTGATGTTGATTATCAGACATAGAGGCATCTTAGATTTCATATTGCTTGAGGAATAGACATTAAATTGGTTGACCTGACCTGGTGGATTTTTATAGATATATATGCTTGATATGTTACTTGAGCTTTAGGATCTGATGATTGACTTGGATAGAGTGAGGGTATGTAATGATCTTGATCGGATTGGAGTGAGGATTTGATTAGACGTAACAGAACATATAGGTATTCTACTTATTGGGATTTAGATATATTGGTGATTAGAGGATATGAAGTAGATTGATGAATTATTTGACTGGTGGTTTATAATATCGGATATTTTGACGCGGATATGGTGTTTGATGGTCTAAATGACTATTGGGACTATAAATCGATGGATCAGTTATTGTTATATGCAATACAAGTAGATTAGATTGTACATCAATTAGACAGTATATGACTTGTGATTGTACTACTTCATGTTATTAAAAATTACTGAAAAAATATTGTCAGACCGTAACATATGCATTATTCTATTGTTCTACTGTTTACACGGTAATATTGTCCATATTGTTATTACTACATCATTGATATTGTTACTGTCATAGTATCATCCTAGTAATCGAAATAACAAGAATATTAATTAATCTAAATAATAATATAAATAGACAATGCACACTGGGATTGGGGAAATTGATAAAGAAGACAATGTTTGTATTTTGGGTAGACCTGGGATACAGGTTGTACAGCCGAGATACGATTCCACTGTAGGGTTCCAAGAGATAACTGACATCCTGTATAGTTCATATTGTTATTGTTATTGACTACCTAGCGATAGGACCTGATTTAGTGCCAAGTGATTGGGCCGTGGTTTCAGATATGTACGGAACCCACCTAAAATATGGACAATGTTTCTTCTACTGATTTTAATAACATAGGGCTTCGCTTGACACATATGATAGACGCAGTATGGGTTGCATCTATTACAGGTGACAGTTGGTATTCGCTGACATAATCAATAATGATAAACGGTTATAATGTATTGTGACTGACCGTAATCACCTGACTGTGCATAGATATATATAAGTTATGATAGACATATGTTTGTACACATGACCGGATCGTGTACCAGACTAGTGACATGTGCTAGGTTACACATCTTGATATTAGTTATTTCCTTTTATCATGATATCAGTTGTATATCATTCACAGCTTTGTTCTTGATATTGATTGTTTTGTTATCTTTTATTTCAGTTCATCATGTTTTTATTGCTTACATTATTTTTATGCACGAGCACATTTCTCTTTACACACGCATTCATTAGGTCGCTTCTGATGACCCGAAATTTGCACATTGAGATATTGGGCGTTTTATGCTCTTGTTTAGGTGTTCGTTGAGCTCGTACGCTTCGCAAGGAGTTAGAGTTTCTCTCTTTTGGTTCTAGTATTCTTGTCTCTCTTGTTTTCCTATTATTTTTCAATTCTCGATATATGTCAGATTCAGTCTTTATTTTAGTTCTTTATTTATATGATATCATGTGTGGATACTTATATGTGATATTGTAGTAATCATGATTCATTATAGTTAGGATTTATAACTTGTTTTGGGTTACTTAAGGCTTTGCGCATATACGGAAGATATTTTTCTTGCGTATATGCGTCGCCAACTCTCGTCGCGTCTCCACTTTAGCGTATTTTGGGAAGCGGGGCGTGACTGGGTTTCCTTGGTATCAGAGCCTAGGTTTTCGACTTGCGATCTTGATCTTTGACTTTTGTTTCATAAGAGAAACCTAGTTCTTACTGATAACTTGAAACAAGCTATAGTTACACTACAATACATATACTATCCATTATGATATTCAGTCCATTCGGAATTGGTCGTGCTTCTTTTGAAAATCCTTATCTTTGATCTTTTGATATCCTTGATTTCTACTCTTCACGTATAGTGATCCGAATTTTCATCTTGCTTCTCGTCCTCCTTCTCGATTCTATTCCTCGATTTTGCTTCTTGATTTTGGTTACTCCTTATTGAAGTCGGCAGCAGAAATTTGTGTAACGCAGTGGAAGCGTGATGGATTTATGATGTCCAGAGAAGTGACGTGAAACTTGTTTGTCTTCTCCTTTCATTTTGAATTCTTTTACTATCCTTGCCCTATTGAATTTTGGGGACAAATTTTTATAAGGTGGGTAGAATATAATATCCCTAGTTTATAATACGATATTTTTATTTTTTTAAGTATTTATTTTGTTTTACTGATTATTTTATTGTTAATTATTAACTTGATTTATGGCTTGTTGCATTATTAAATAAATAAATTATTTTGGAATATTAAATGGAAATTTTGATTTATATATTATTACTATTATTTCTTATCAATATTTTTAGTTACTTATTAATATCATTTCTATTACGAATTACTATTATTATTGCTATTAGTTGTTAATATTAATAATAGTTATTTCTATTATTTCATTATGATTATTATATTTTATTACTATTAGTGTTATTCTTATTAGATATTGTTGGTGTTTATTAATTTTTATTAGTGTTAGTATTATTTTATTTATTTATTTTAATAGTTGTATTAATATTGGTTGTGGTAGTAGTTAATTGTATTATTAATTCATTATGATAATTATTTATTTTTATTTAGTGCTACTATTATTGTTGTAATTGTTATTGTTAATTTAAGATTATTATTATTGCTTGGTAATAATTAGCATTACTAGTTAAGATTATTATTATTTATTATTATTTCTTATATTAATATTGTTGTTGCTGCTAATTGATTATCATTATTATTATTAAGTTATTATGGTTCTTGTTATTATTTCCTTTTTTAATTTTATATTCATGCCCGTTATCCTCTTTTATTCTGATTGGAGCGAAACCAGCACTTGAAAACATGTATATATGAAATCAGTGTAATTCTGTATGTGTGCTAATGTTCCTTCGATACTTCCGTTATAGCATTGGCTAAACGGGTCGAATCCACAGGGACGGGAGGCGATAAAGGCATTAACAGTCTATGTTCACGTCAGTTGTTAACAATTCTTCTTTGTTAAAAGAATGAGAAAAAGTAAAAGAAAAGGAAAATAAATTCAGAAAGTGATAGGTGGAGAATGCGATGAAATCAGCGAAGACAAAACAAAAGAGAAAAGGTTTTGAAAACACAAAGAAAGTGAAACAAAGATGAACTAAGAAGTTGGTGAAAATAATGGAAAAATGATAAAAGGGTTTTGAAATTGATTTTTAAAACAAGATAAAAAGAAAGAGAAGAACTATAAAAGAAAACTCATGGCTACTAACTACTTATTTCTCAATTAACCATGCTAACCTCTTAGTGATAGTTACCTCACATGGATCCTTGGCCATCACTAGTCCTTGGCTTTAAGAGACGATACAAAGCATGACACATATAATTGTTCTTCTACATTCAAATAACACATCCATACCACACAACAAGTTACAAGGTACTATTAAATCATCAAAATCAGTTAGAGGAGAGCATGAAATAAAGAAGACATTGCAAGTTAGCAAGTTAGTTTGTTAGATGTTAGAATGTTAGAATCCATCAACATGATCCATCAAGGGCTCTTGCAAGAGCAAGGCCTTGTAAAGGCTATTAGATTCATGTAAATTATCAAGTAAGAGGTTAGATAGTTAGTGGTTAGTGGTTAGATTTCCATGAGAAGAAAAATAAGTTAAGCATCATGTACAAGATGTGGAAGATTACAATGGAGAAGAAAGGAGACACCTTTACATAAATTGTCGCCATCTATTACATCAATCTCTCTCTTTCTCTGTTTGAATCTCTCAGCCCTAATACATGATCTAGAAATAAAATGAAAATATAAAAGAAAATAAAAGAAGAACACCAACACTAAAAGAGAGAAAAGCTAGCCTATTTCTCAATCTACTTGCATTTCTAGTCTCTGCAGGGGTATTTATATGTTAAAGGAGCTTCTAGAAGACGAAACGAGGCCACGCAACAAAAATTAACATGTTGCTCGCTAATATTATCATGAAAACATGGCCTTAGCCACATTTTCGTGGCAAAACCAGGGACTTGGTCCCTGGTTTTGGCATGTGGTTTCGCCTCGCTTCGGGGACCTTCCCGATATGCTTGAATTCAGTTATTTGCGTCCAAATTTTCGTCAGACACCCATCAACGTCTAAATTCAATGTATCTTCTCGAAACTCTCTAACTTGACCTCCAAGAAATCCAGATCTAATTACCCAAAAATGGGTTTAATTAAGCTCTTATTACTCTTTTGGCCCTAGACTCTTAATTATCTGCAAAATAGAGCAAAATATAGTTTAGGAACAATATTTTATTCATAAATTGGTTAGAAAATGCTAATAATACAGAATTGTAGACTAATCAGAAACTTGCTTGAACAACCCATATGAATCAATAAGTATCAAACATATTTTGTGCAAATAGGAGTTATGATATCTTACAATGAGGGTTTTTAATTGTAACTTACTAAAAGTAGACTCACTTTCTTATTTCATACTTGACTCCTAAATTTTGATGATCTATAGAAGTTGTTAACTCTACTTATTTTGTTTAAGTTAGTGGAACTCCCATGCATCCTTGCCGATACCAACAGTGCACTTGTTTCTTCCTCCATGCTCGCCTTCAAATGGATCTTGATGGAGGAATGTTCAAGTTTTGTCGTGTGAAGCAAGGTGATGGAAGGAACTTTCATTCGATCTACCATGTAAAAAGTTCTTATACACAAGGTTGTGATTGCCTATGATCCATTGTGAGACTGTCTTTAAGAAGCTAGAGGGAGTGGGAGCAATTAGTAGGAGTTTAACCATGCATTTTTTCTATACCTAAAAATACAAAATACTTTTTTAACACCAGAATATTTTAAGCCATCTCTACAATCTTTCTTGTTTTTATTTCAATTTATTCTTTAAACAAAGAAACATCTTTTTTACGAATAAAGAAGATCGCATATCAAGCTTCTATTGCCCCCTCCTTGTGGATACGACCCGTATAACCACTTTGCTATCATAGTAGAATCGCTAAAGCTGTAACATCAACCATCACTCTTTTACTTTTTCTTGTGCATACTTTTTAGTGATCAAATTTTGGCGCCACTGCCAGTGAGGAGTAACGGTTTTTCTTGTTGTTACTAAAAATTTTCTTTGTTTTTGTGCAAGAGGAGGAACAAAGGGACTAATTGCTGGATTAGACCTACACTTGCTTGGAAAAAAAGAGCAATTTTGCCCTCGAGAAAACCTCGCATGCGAGACTTTTCTAATTAAAGTACTCACAGAAATTTTCTGTAGGGTTGAGAAAAATTGCGTAAAGAAATTACTTTCTGCAAATAATAGTTTCTTGTATGACTCACCCATACATTGATAATAACTCAATAGAAATTCATTTGTTGCTAAATTTAAATTTTAATTAGACTTTTGCATTTAGAGCATGTGTCTATTTCAATTCATTACAATTTCTATTGAAGGGTGCTGGAGAAAGGTACATGTGCATTTCATATAAAATATGACTAACATTTTGGAGTGATTTATTGCTTTGAGTGTTATCTTTTTGTGAATACATTGTACACTTGCACAATTGACATTAAGGGAAAAACCCAAATAAACAAAATAAGGTAAGAAATTCATCACTTTTTCTTAGCCCAAAAACCATCTCCAAGTGTACTCACTATTCCAAGCCTAACTAAAAGTTGATAGACGTTGGCGCTAGAGACATCTCGAACTCACTAAGAGATTAACCGAGGGTGAAAATTGTAAAAAATATACTCCTAAAAAATTGGTGTCTAAGAAAGAGGATTGAGAGGTTAAGCCTCGAAAACTCTATGGTTTGGTGTAATTAAGGCCCGAGGCTCACGCGTGGATACCTCCCACCAAGTTTTATCCTTTCCTGGTTGATTAGATTGTAGTCTAATTTTAGCAACAACCTCCCAGAGGATCGACCAGTTAGGAGTCCTCTAGGTCCAAGTACCTTAGACTAAGACTTAGTGGTTGTTTTGCTTTCTTTTGTTTGGTTTTATTCTTTTTGATTATTTATTGTTTACATGTTGTTTGTGGTATGCTATATGCAAGAGTGGTCCTGTACTTCCATATTGACCCGAAACACTTCTCTTTCACCATCAAGAACAAGTTATGGCATCGCTACAGGATAGGTTTACCCAATCAGAACTTCACTTCCGTCCTGTATAAAACTTCCTAAAGAAAATGGTAATAATTTTGAGCTGAAACCGCAATTCATCAACACTCTCTCGAAATTTCATGGTTTAGAATCAGAGGACGCATACTTTTTTTTTAGGAAATTTGAAAAAGTATGCCTCATGATGCGCAGTCCCCAGCTAGGAGACGATGCCTTTAGGTTACGTTTCATTCTCTTTTCCCTAAAGGACCTAGCTAAAAAATGGTTGTATAGCTTGGCTATAAACTCAGTCAAAACTTGGGACGATTAGTCAAGGCTTTCTTGAAGAAATTTTACCCATTCTATAAGACTGCCCTAATCAGAAAGAACATCATGTAGTTTAGGTAAGAGTAGAGCAAACCATTCTGGAGATACTTTGAGTGATTCAAAGATCTCTTAGCTCAGTGCCCTCATCACGGTGTAGAGAAATAGCGTCAATGCCAGATTTTCTATGATGGTTTGGATTATCAAACAAAAACCTTGTTAGAAACCATGCGTTAGGGGAGATTCTAGTAAAAGGATGAAAACCAGGGTTAGAATTTATTTGAAGATCTAGCTGAGAAAACCCTCCAATGGGAGCCAACATCTGAGAAGCGAAGGAATTCACAATTTATAGCTTCTAAAGGAGGTTTCCTATCCTTAGAATCATCCATGGCTGCTGAAGCTAAGATTGCCACTCTAATGAGAAGAATAGAGGCTCTAGAAATAAATTAGCCATCCAAAGTCAACCAAATCAACCCATCATCGATCCACAATCCAGTTGTTCATATTGTCGGGCACCAAACCATGTTTTCCAAGAGTGTCCCATTTTTCAAGCTCATCAAGTACCACTGGAACACATGAACGCGGCCTACTCGAGGCCACAATACAATCCCTACTCGTAGACTTACAATCCCTATTAGAGAAATCACCTAAATTTTTCTTGGGGCCCGAACAATTCTCCCAGGCCCAATTGTCCCAATAATCTTCACCATCCCAATCATCAAGCAAACTTTCCCAGTGAATCTTCATCTTCCTCCTTCCAAAATTTACCAACAAAGAAAAAACACAGTAAATTAGAGGAGAGTATCGAGACATTCCTAAAGTCCCAAACCACCTTCATTTAAAATCAACGACAGACATTGAACAACCATACACAGGCCATATCTAGATCGAAAGTTCAGATGAGTCAATTAACAAATTTTCTAAGTGAAAGACCCAAGGTTACTTTACCTAGTCAACTGCTAGTCAACCCTAAGAATTATAATCAAGCTTATGAAGTTAAGGATTCTCAGATCAACTAGTGTAATGTTGTTCATACACTTAGATCAGGAAAGAAGGTGGACAATCACGTCTCTAAGCCAAAAAGTTTTATCCAAATTGATCCTACTCATGGCTCCATATCTGCTAGCTCATCTCAATATATTCCACAAACATTTGACAAGGACAAAGCTACTGATCAAGTTCACAAGCCTGTAGCACCCTTTCCTTATAGGCTTAGAAATAATAATAAAATATGCACATAGAAAAGATACTCGAGATGTTCAATCAGGTCAAATTGAATCTCTCTTCTTGACGCAACCAACAAGTCCCAACGTATGCTAAATTCTTTAAGGATATGTGTACTAAGAAGAGAAAAGCGCATGTGCCAAAAAAAGTGTTCTTAGCAACTAATATAATTGAACTTCTGTCTGGTCCTATTCCGGTGAATTACAAGGACCCTGGATGTCCTATTATTTCTTTAGCCGAGCACTTCTTGACCTAGGAGAAAGGATCAACTTTCTACCTCTCTCAGTATACCAGCAACTTGGGTTAGGCGATTTGCGTCCAACTCGAGTAACCATTCAGTTAGCTGATTGATTTGTGAAAGTCCCCAAAGGGAAAATCACAAATGTCCTTATTCGGGACGGGGATTTCATTTACCCCGTTGACTTCATTATGCTTGAGACCCAACCTCTGTCAAACCCAAGGTCTCAAACTCTAGTCATCTTAGGGCGCCTATTCCTTGCTACAGCTAATGCCATAATCAACTGTAGGAACGGGTCTATGTGATTGACCTTTGGAGACATGACAAATGAGCTTAATATTTTCAATCTAGAAAAACAATCCAGGGATATGAATGATCAGACATTTGAGGTCAACTCCATTAAAAATTTGACAAGTGAGCATGAAGAGAGTATGGAGATAGACATGGAGAGCGAGTTTGATCTGGAATCTGAGGATTTTAATTTAGACCAGATCATTGATTCAGCAGTGGATTGGGCATCAAGCCCAAGTGTACCTAATCCCAAGGCCAAAATTCCAAATCTCCCTTCTAATGAATCAACTCCTTCCTTAGAGTTAAAAGATTTGTCTGAACACCTCAAGTACTCCTATCTAGGCGGAAAAGAAACCCTGCCAGTCATCATAGCATCCTATCTGACTGGGAAATAAGAGAAAAGCTTGACGTAAATTTTAAGGGAACATAGAGAAGCCATTGGATGGACAATGAATGAAAGGGATAAGTCCAGCGATAGTACAACACAGGATTCATTTGAATAATGATCTAACTTGATTGAGGCTAAACCTGCACAAAAAATACGAGATTATAGAACTTAAGAAAGAGAATGTGCAAGTGCTCAATTCTTCCGCTATAGCAAGTGGCTATGCGGGTCGTGATCCACAAGGAGGGTTTGCGATGGAAGCGTTACAGTTCTTTATTGAAATCTTTTAAGAAAATAAAACGAAGGTTCTTCTCTGTTTTTAGTTATGAAAATGAAAAAGAAAGTTATCTTAAAGTTAGAAGAAAATGGAAGATGAAGAAGGTGGAAAATCAGAAAACGATGAAAAGAGACTAAGTACAATGAAGTGGAGATGATAGAGTTGGAAGATGTAGTGATTTAATTTACAGAAATGAAAAAGAAAAGAAAACAAATATTTACCTTCTTTTCACCAAAAGCTTACCTTGAGTTATTAGCTTCAATGTTACCTTGAATTGGAGGCAGTTAGCGCATAGCCCATAAGAGTCGAGTGTTGGTCTCTTCCACATTACATCATCAAGATACGCAAGCATGAAATGATACAGAGAGACTCACAATTCCATCGTCATGAGCTATCGGTGGCACTCGCAAAGGCAAGGCTCTTTCGATGCTTTTAGACTCACTTGGAAGACATTTGTACCAAAAAGAAAGGTAAAATAGAAAAGAAGAAGAGAACTAAAAAGAACATACAAGGAAATAGCATTGATTTGATTACATAACGATCGAAGAAAAGAAATGAAACCTTACACCAATTGTCACTTTTAGCTCAAGCTTCAGTCTTGTTCTTCGATGAAAGTTGATCTCCTCAAAATTACATAAATAAAAACTAAATTACATGAAAAAGAAAAACAAAGACCTAAGCTAAGAAATGGAAAAACTAGTCTAAAATCCTAATCTGCCTTTTCGTCCCATTTTAAGCGCAAGTACAAGCCTTTTATAGGTAAAACCCTAACCAACAAGATCCCGGGGAGATTGGGGGAGCAAACGCTCCCCCTAACTCCCTAACTTTGCCGCGAAAACGCGGCTTTTGCAACGTTTCCGCGGCCAGGGTGTGGCCAGGTGGCCACACCCTGTTGGTGGGTCTCCCCAGTTTCTCCCTCTGACTTTATCTGGAGTTGGTTTTGCAGTTTGGCTCCGAGATTTTGAAGAAATGGCCTTGGATTCTTGGCTTTTAACCGATCGATCCTGAGAGGATTCTTCTCAACCGATTTCAACCTCTTGATTTTGCCCTGATTTTATGTGTACGAATTAACTCTGATTTAATTCAGAATTCTGGTGGGCTTTGGGCTCATTTCTCTTCATCTCCTTAAGGATTGGGCCTGCAAATAAATTAAACAAATAATTAGGACAATGCAGGCTTTTATTCTCAAATAAGTATGGAAATGTAACATTAAATATGCAACATTAGCAACCAATCACACCCCCATACCTATCTTTTTCTCGTCCTCGAGCAAAACAACTAAACTATACTAAGGATTACTAGACCACTTTCGCAGGTCACGCGATTGCACTGAGCATGTGCAACAAGCCGTTAAACCTCTAGGTTTCCCCTAGAGGACGAGTTTTGTCTCGTGAGGGTTTTCAGCTGATTACACCCACAAAATCCATAAAGAAAGAGAAATAAAGAGTTAGTATTTTCGAAAAGCATTTTGAAAAAAAAATATTTGAAATATGATTGTAAGATCTAAGCAATCTATAAGTTATAGGAAGGCCGAATTTTTCATTCCTAAACTTAGTCTCTATTTAAAAATTTGTTATCAATCAAAGTAAGGAGTCAAATTGTGCTTCTCATCTAGTCTATTACTTTACCCTAAATCATATGCACCTTGTGAATGTGAAAATTTTGACTAAGGGTTCATTAACTCTAACTCTTATGCCTTATTTATTTTTATATATATACTTTTTTTTGTTGGTATTATTCCTTAGTTTTATTAGGCTTTCTAATCTGCCCATGTAACGAGCCTTTAATCGATGACTCCCAAACCAGACGGTCTTAGGGCACCAGGTGAGAAGACACCCCTAGGACTTAAGGACTCGAGCAAACAAGGCCACAAAACTAAGGATTTTATTATATGAACCTCTTTTAGGCGTGAATACTTATGCTTTATTAGGCACAAATACCCAGCTTAATCAGAGGATTTTTCTTTTCACACTTATCTAATCATCTTTCGCATAAATACCAAGGCTTGCTTAGGCCAAAGCACCTAGCTAATCAATAATTAGACTTGTTTTTTTTTCTTTTTTTCTTTTTCAAACTCATCTAATTATCTTTTGCATAAATACTGAGGCTTTCTTAGGCCAAAGCACCTAGCTAATCAATAATTAGATTTGTTTATATATATATATTTTTTTATAAGGCATAAGAATCTTTGTTTTTGAACCCTAAGTGTGTAAGTGTATGAAGTGTGCATATTTCATCAAGATAAAGATCAAGACCAAATTACTTTGACAAATTATCTTCCTAACTCTAAAAATCAAACAAATAATCTTATTTTGACCAAGTATAAGAAATCCTAATTTGGATTTTCCTATTCCTTAAAATTAACTTAATTTCTTACAAAAATAACTCAAAATATTGTTTCTGTTTTTCAAATAGTTTTTAAAAGTAAAGAAAAATGTCAATTTTTTTTAAACAAAAAGAAAAGTTATGTTAGACCCTCCCCCACACCTATCTCATGCATTGTCCTCAATGTATGAATTAATGCATAGATGCATGAAAAAGAAGAAAGGGAAGGAAAATGGTTACCTTAAGGTGGTGGTTCCGGTGGTGGTCTGATTGGTCCACGAAACATGGCCCAATCAACTTTTCTTGGGTCTCGGAGGAACCCACCAGCACTATCTTTAATATAACCCATTAAAAATATATATCCATGAAGGATTTTTATTAAATATTTGACCCCATCTAATTTCCATATTCCATAACTAATTTCGGAGTCAAATTTGTCAACCACCTCGTCCCAGAATGGAGTATGAAATGATAGAACAGTTGACTTGGACTCAGGAAGGACAGGAACTAATACCGACTCAGGAAGGTGACTTAAATCAAGTAAAGGTTCAAGAGTCGAAATAGGTTCAGAAATTGGGTCCAAGTCAAGAAGTTGAAACTCTAGTCCACATGTATTGTCTAACAATGGAATGTGACTTAATGTGGGTGATTCCAGTTCAGGAATGATAGGTGGAGGAATCAAAATTGACTCTAAAATATTACTCAAGTTTGGTAACACAACAGGAGTCAATATTGATTCAGAAAGTTGAACTGGATCACATATGTGAGAATCTAGGTCACATATCTCATTGAGTTCAATATCAAAAATTAGAGAACTTGCCAATTTATCCATGGGATTTTCAAAATTGTAAAGTTGGTCAAGTTTAACATGATCCTCAAAGATGGGTGATTCAATTTCTTTATGAATTGGTACAGGATCCAATGTTGACTCCGGGAAAAGATTGAAGTCAGGTGAAGATACCGGAGTCATAATCGAATCAGGAAATAGAATCGAATCACTAAGTTGGGGTTCAGGATCATAATCATTTTCAAGTTCTATTTCAGGAAAAGGAAAACTAGCCAAACTATCAATATCTTTTTCAAAATTTGGAGTTTGGGCAAGTTCAAATGGTTGTTCTGAAATAGAATTTTGATTTCCAAAACAACATGACTCTTCGGCTCTAACAGAATGGTAAGAGACATCAGGACGGTGGGAACGTAGAGATTCGACCATCATATCTATGTCACGATTTCTAGCATTTTGAGCATGAGTCATTGCTTCTAGCATCTTTTCATAGTTGATGGCTTCATTGTTTTGATGAAAAGATGAAGAATTGTCTTGGAAGTGGTAGTGAAATCGTGAGTCCATCAGATTTTGTGATTGTTGTTTGGACTCACGCATACTCCGTTCCAAAATTGATGGTTTTCTATTTTGGACTGGTGGAACTGAGTATGACTCTTGGACATATTGTGGACTAGGTGGAGAAGGAGGACAAGGTGGTTGAAAATTATGCCCGGGGGAGGTGAATCCCCACGACGCGGTGAAGAGTTGAAATCATTATGGAAACTATAGTTATTAGATTGGGGGTATGGGTTATATTGATTCGGATAAGACCAATCCGACACACTAGGTTGGTTAAAGTCATGATATGCCGGGTTGGTAATATCCGAAAAAGAGTTTGATGTGTAATATGGATTATTATTATAGTTGAAAAAATTCTTATTATAAGCCATATCACACAATGGAATACAAACAAAAAGAAAGAAAAAAACAAACAAATAAACACACAAGAAAGAAAAAATTCTAACCTAAGTTAGGGTAGACCTAGACCTAGACGACTCCTAACTAGTTAGACTGTCCACGGGAGGTTTAATGTAGACTTTGACCACAAGCTAATCAGCCAGGTCAGGGCAAGGTTGGTGGGAGGTTTTCCGTCAAAAGACGTTCCTTAATTAAATAACCACCAACCTTCAGGCTTTCGGCCCTTAATCCCTTTCCTAGACACTGACTTGGCAAGAGTCAAGTTCCAACACCTTCCCCCTTAGGATAATCTCCTAATTGAGTCCGAGATGTCCCTAGGGCCAACGTCTACTCATTTTAAGTTAGGCTTGGGTTAGTGAGTGCTTGCATTCTGATTTTTGGGCTAAGGAAGGGTGATTAAATCCCCACCTTATCTTGTTATTGGGTTGGTGCCCTTAAAATCAATTTTGTGCAAGTGTACAAGATAAATAAGATTCACTCTAAGCGATATAAATCAACCAAGAGATAGTCCTATTCTAGATGCAATGCAACATACCTTGCTCCAGCACTCTTCAACAGTAAAAATTAAATGAATTGAAAAGAACGCGTGCCTAAAATGCAAACGTCTAATCAATTTTTAACTTTTGCAACAAACTTTTTACTGTTGATTATTAGCAGGTTTTTGTGATGGCATATAAAAAAATAAATAATTGCAGCAAACTAGAAATTGCAAAGGTAGCAGCCCTGCAAAAATCTGTTAGTAGTCAGCTCTTTATTGCCGCGGATCCGCGGCTTTTACCGTGGAAACGCGGCAATTCAGAGGGCAATGGGTCTCTGCTTTCTAGAGCAGAGGCCCAAGGCCACTTGTATGTCACTGCAATATTAATTTCCTGCTTTGATTGCCCTGTAACCTGCAACAGAGAAGAAAATTCGTTTAGTTCTAAAAAATTTGCAATAAAAATTCAGATTTCAATAAAAACCGTTTTACCCTCCCCGGCAACGGCGCCAAAATTTGATTGAGGCTAAACCTGCACAAAAAATATGAGATTATAGAACTTAATAAAGAGAATGTACAAGTGCTCAATTCTTCCGCTATAGCAAGTGGCTATGCGGGTCGTGATCCACAAGGAGGGTTTGCGATGGAAGCGTTACAGTTCTTTATTGAAATCTTTTAAGAAAATAAAACGAAGGTTCTTCTCTGTTTTTAGTTATGAAAATGAAAAAGAAAGTTATCTTAAAGTTAGAAGAAAATGGAAGATGAAGAAGGTGGAAAATCAGAAAACGATGAAAAGAGACTAAGTACAATGAAGTGGAGATGATAGAGTTGGAAGATGTAGTGATTTAATTTACAGAAATGAAAAAGAAAAGAAAACAAATATTTACCTTCTTTTCACCAAAAGCTTACCTTGAGTTATTAGCTTCAATGTTACCTTGAATTGGAGGCAGTTAGCGCATAGCCCATAAGAGTCGAGTGTTGGTCTCTTCCACATTACATCATCAAGATACGCAAGCATGAAATGATACAGAGAGACTCACAATTCCATCGTCATGAGCTATCGGTGGCACTCGCAAAGGCAAGGCTCTTTCGATGCTTTTAGACTCACTTGGAAGACATTTGTACCAAAAAGAAAGGTAAAATAGAAAAGAAGAAGAGAACTAAAAAGAACATACAAGGAAATAGCATTGATTTGATTACATAACGATCGAAGAAAAGAAATGAAACCTTACACCAATTGTCACTTTTAGCTCAAACTTCAGTCTTGTTCTTCGATGAAAGTTGATCTCCTCAGAATTACATAAATAAAAACTAAATTACAAGAAAAAGAAAAACAAAGACCTAAGCTAAGAAATGGAAAAACTAGTCTAAAATCCTAATCTGCCTTTTCGTCCCATTTTCAGCGCAAGTACAAGCCTTTTATAGGCAAAACCCTAACCAACAAGATCCCGGAAAGATTGGGGGAGCAAACGCTCCCCCTAACTCCCTAACTTTGCCGCGGAAACGCGGCTTTTGCCACGTTTCCGCGGCCAGGGTGTGGCCAGGTGGCGACACCCTGTTGGTGGGTCTCCCCGGTTTCTCCCTCTGACTTTATCTGGAGTTGGTTTTGCAGTTTGGCTCCGAGATTTTGAAGAAATGGCCTTGGATTCTTGGCTTTTAACCGATCGATCCTGAGAGGATTCTTCTCAACCGGTTTCAACCTCTTGATTTTGCCCTGATTTTATTTGTACGAATTAACTCTGATTTAATTCAGAATTCTGGTAGGCTTTTGGGCTCATTTCTCTTCATCTCCTTAAGGATTGGGCCTGCAAATAAATTAAACAAATGATTAGGACAATGCAGGCTTTTATTCTAAAATAAGTATGGAAATGTAACATTAAATATGCAAGATTAGCAACCAATCACAACTCCTAGGAGGGACCCACAGTGTAGGCTTAACCCGGTCATGCAAGATGCTGTGAAAACAGAAATTTTGAAACTATTAGACAATGGGATAATTTATCCCATTTCTGATAACTAATGGGTTAGCCCGGTCCACGCTATCCCTAAGAAAGCTGGTTTCACGGTACTAGAAAATGAAAATAAGGAGTTGGTGCAAACAAGACTACCTACCAAGGTTTGTGTTTATATTGATTATCAAAAATTGAACGCAGCTACCCTTCATCAATCAAATGCTAGAACGCTTAGCTGGACGCGAGTACTATTATTTTCTGGATAGGTACTAAGGATAAAATAAGATCCCTATTGCTATAGAGGACTAGAAAAAGACCATGTTTACTTACTCATTCGGAACCTTTGCCTGCCGACAAATGCCCTTTGGATTCTGCAATGCTCTCGCAATATTCCAATGGTGCATGCTCAGTCTTTTCTCTGATATGGTAGAACGTTTGCTAGAAATTTTCATAGATGATTTCTCCATCTACGGAGATTCATTTGATCAGTGTCTTCATCACCTGTAGTTCTTCAAAAATGAAAGAAAAGAACTTAACTCTATATTGAGAAAAATGTTACTCATAGTAAGATGAGGGATTGTCTTAGGCCGTGAGATCTCAAGGAGAGGTTGACAAAGCTAAGATAGAAGTAATCGCTAAGCTTCCACCACCCAAATGCATTAAGGATATCTGATTTTTTTAGGGCATGTTGGGTTCTACTGATAGTTTATTAAGAACTTTAGCAAAATCGCTAGACCCTTAACTAATCTACTCGCAAAGGATGTGCCATTTGATTTTGACGATAGATGTTTTAAATCATGGGAGAAGCTTAAGCAAGAACTGATATTTGTACCTATCATTTCTGCTCCTGATTGGACCCAACCACTTGAGATCAAGTGTGATGCCTCAAACCTTGCCACTGGCGCTGTCCTAGGACATATGGATAATCGGCAATATGTAATCTATTATTTGAGTAGGACATTGAATGATGCTCAGCAAAACTGCACTACGACTGAGAATGAATTCTTTGTCGTAGTATTCGCTTTAAAAAAGTTTCATCCATACCTGCTAGGATCGAAAACCACAGTCTTCACAGACCACTCCGCGTTAAGATACCTTATGATAAAAAGGATGTAAAAGCAAGACTTATTCGTTGGATTCTTCTTTTACAAGAATTTTACTTGGAGATTCGAGACAAAAAGGGTGTGAAAAATGTAGTGGTCGATCACTTGTCTTGAATTTCCAACGCACTTATTGAGGAAGAACCGATCAATTAGAATTTCCCAAATAAACACATCTTAGCAATCTTTAAGGAACCCTGGTATGCTGACATCGTCAATTACCTTGCCACAAGGCAAGTACCCTTTGAATGGATGAAGCAAGAAAGATATCGCTTCTTTGCCTAGGTACGGTTCTTCTTTTGGTAACAGCCATACCTTTTCAATTACTATCTGATTGGTCACTAATATTACACATTTAATATCATATTCTCCTACTTATTATGGAATAAACTCTGCATTTTTCTAATTAAATGTTTAATTTATTTGCAGGCCCATTCCTAAAGGAGAGTGAAGAGAAATGAGCCCAAAAGCCTACCAAATCCTGACTTAATTCAGAATAAATTCGAAATCAAAGAATCAGGGCTAAATCTTGGCATATCAGAGAGGTTGAAAACCGGTTGAGAAGAATCCTCCCTGAATCGATCGGTTGAAGCCAAGGATCAAAGGCCATTTCGTCAAAATCTCGGACATAAACTGCAAATCCAGATAAAGATAATTTCAAATCAAGAAACCGGGGAGCACCACCAACAGGGTTTGGCCACTTGGCCACACCCTGGCTGCAGAAACGCGGCCAAAGCCGCGTTTTCGCGGCTCTGTTGGAAAGTTAGGGGGAGCGTTTGCTCCCCCTATCTTCATATGATCCTTTAGGTTGGGTTTTGCCTATAAATATTGGGATTTTCAGAGCCTCCAAAGGACGACCATGCAGAGATAGGAATTAGTCCAGTTTTTCACTCTTTGTAGTATAGGTTTTTGTTTTCTTTTTATGTAATTTTAATTTGCATGTAAGCTTAGGTTAGATTGAGATTCATGTAAGTAAGAGAGAGGGAGGCTTATGTTGAGAGTGACACCGATGTACCCTCTTCCTTTCTTCCATTATTTCTACAAGCAATAAAAGGTAATTTTTTTATGCTCGTCTTTACTTTTGTTTTCTTCTTCTTCTTTCTACTTTACCTCTTTTGGTTTTGATGAGCATGCAAGTGAATCCAGAAGCATCAGTATAACAATGTTTGTGTGAGTGCCAACGATAATTCATGATGATGTTCTCCTCCTCAAGACTCCGTATCATTTCATTCTTGTTCATCTTGATGATGTAATGCGACTGGGGACTGAGCTCGATCTATAGCTTATGCGTTGAACGCCTCCGAAGTAAGGTAGAACATGCAAGGGTTCCAGGTAAGTCATCAACCAACCTAGGTAAGTATTTCTTTAATCTTCTTTCTTTTCGTTTATTTCTTTAGTTTAAATCACCAACACCCACTTCTTTCATCACTCCTTTTCCATTTCTTTGTAAATAATCATTCTCTATTTTTCTCCACCTTCTCATTCTACCACCTTCTTCCTCACTTAACTTTAACCTAACTCTTTTTCATTTTCATTTCTTAAAACAAAGAAGAACCTTCATTTTTCTTCACAAAGATTTCAATACAAACCTTGAACGCTTCTATCGCTAACCCTCCTTGTGGATCACGACCCGCATAGCCACCTTGCTATCGCGGTAGAATTGAGTACTTGCACATCTCTATTTTAAAGTTCTGAAATACTGTATTTTTTGTGCAGGTTCAAGCTCAATCAAATTTTAGTGTCGTTGCCGGGGAGGGTAACGGTTTTTATTAAATTTTTAGAACTAAAACGAATTTTTCTTCTCTGTTGCAGGTTATAGGGCAGGTAAAGCAGGAAAAAAAGATTGCAGTAACATATAAGTGGTCTTGGGCCTCTGTTCCAGAAAACAGAGACCAAGTACCCTCTGAATTCCCGCATTTGCTCAGCTCTAGCCGCGGTTCGCGGCAAGGAAGAGTTCATTACTGACTGGCTTTTTGCAGGGCTGCTTGCTTTGCAAAATTAGAATTTCTACAAACTTTATTTCTTGTATGACATCACCAGGAGCCTGCTAATAAACCAACAGTAAAATACTTGGAGAAAAGTTTGAAAAATTGATTAGACGTTTGCATTTTAGGCACGTGTCTTTTCAATTCATTTACTTTACTATTGAAGAGTGATGGAGCAAGGTACGTTCGCATTGTATTTTGAATAGGACTCATCTCTTGGTTGATTTACATCACTTTGAGTGAATCTTGTTTGCATGTCTTGTACACTTGCACAAACTGATCTTAAGGGCACCACCCCATAACAAGATGAGGTGGGGATTTAATCACCCTTCCTTGGCCCAAAAATCAGATTCCAAGCACTCACTAACCCGAGCCTAACTAAAAATGAGTAGACGTTGGCCCTAGGGACATCTCAGACTCAATTAGGAGATTATCCTAAGGGGGAAAGGTGTTGGAATTTGACTCCTGCCAAATCAGTGTCTAGGAAAGGGATTAAGGGCCGAAAGCCCGAAGGTTGGTGGTTATTTAATTAAACGATCACAAGATGCATATGACTTAGGGTAAAGTAATAGACTAAATGAGAAGTACAATTTGACTCCTTACTTTGATTGATAACAAATTTTTAAATAGAGACTAAGTTTAGGAATGAAAAATTCAGTTTTCCTATAACTTATAGATTAATTAAGTCTTAAAATTATATTTCAAATATTTTTCTCTTTCAAAATGCTTTTCGACAGTACTAACTCTTTATTTCTCTTTCTTTATGGATTTTCTGAGTGTAATCCACTGAAAACCCTCACGAGACAAAACTCGTCCTCTAGGGGGAACCTAGAGGTTTAACGGCTTGTTGCACATGCTCAGTGCAATCGCGTGACCTGCGAAAGTGGTCTAATAATCCTTAGTATAGCTTAGTTGTTTTGCTCGAGGACGAGCAAAAGATAGGTATGGGGGTGTGATTGGTCACTAATATTGCACATTTAATATCATATTCTCCTACTTATTATAGAATAAACTCTACATTTTCCTAATTAAATGTTTAATTTATTTGCAGGCCCATTTCTAAAGGAGAGTGAAGAGAAATGAGCCCAAAAGCCCACCAAATCCTGACTTAATTCAGAATAAATTCGAAATCAAGGAATCAGGACTAAATCTTGGCATATCAGAGAGGATAAAAACTGGTTGAGAAGAATCCTCCCTGAATCGATCGGTTGAAGCCAAGGATCAAAGGCCATTTCATCAAAATCCCGGACATAAACTGCAAATCCAGATAAAGATAATTACAAATCAAGAAACCGGGGAGCACCACCAACAGGGTGTGGCCACCTGGCCACACCCTGGTCGTGGAAACACGGCCAAAGCCGCGTTTTCGCGTCTCTGTTGGAGAGTTAGGGGGAGCGTTTGCTCCCCCTATCTTCATATGATCCTGTAGGTTGGGTTTTGTCTATAAATATTAGGATTTTCAGAGCCTCCAAAGGATGACCATGCAGAGATAGGAATTAGTCTAGTTTTTCACTCTTTGTAGTATAGGTTTTTGTTTTCTTTTTATGTAATTTTAATTTGTATGTACGCTTAGGTTAGATTGAGATTCATGTAAGTAAGAGAGAGAGAGAGGGGCTTATGTTGAGAGTGACACCGATGCACCCTCCTCCTTTCTTCCATTGTTTCTGCAAGTAATAAAAGGTAATTTTTTTATGTTCATCTTTACTTTTGTTTTCTTCTTCTTCTTTCTACTTTACTCTTTTGATTTTTGATGAGCATGCAAGTGAATTCAGAAGCATCAGTATATCAATGTTTGTGTGAGTGCCAACGATAATTCATGATGATGTTCTCCTCCTTAAGATTCCGTATCATTTCATTCTCGTTCATCTTGATGATGTAATGCGACTGGGGACTGAGCTTGATCCTATGGCTTATGCGTTGAACGCCTCCAAAGAAAGGTAGAACATGTAAGGGTTCCAGGTAAGTCAACAACCAAACTAGGTAAGTATTTCTTTAATCTTCTTTCTTTTCTTTTATTTCTTTAGTTTAAATTACCAACACCCACTTCTTTCATCACTCCTTTTCCATTTCTTTGTAAATAATCATTCTCCATTTTTCTCCACCTTCTTATTCTATCACCTTCTTCCCCACTTAACTTTAACCAACTCTTTTTCATTTTCATTTCTTAAAACAAAGAAGAACCTTCATTTTTCTTCACAAAGATTTCAATACAAACGCTTCTATCGCTAACCCTCCTTGTGGATCACGACCCGCATAGCCACTTGCTATCCCGGTAGAATTGAGCACTTGCACATCTCTATTTTAAAGTTCTGATATACTGTATTTTTTGTGCAGGTTCAAGCTCAATCACTATACTAACCAAATTATCAGACAGTGTATGCCAGAGAAGAGCATAGGAGTGTATTAACTTTCTGCCATGAACTTACTTGCAGTGGATACTTTAGTCCCCATAAAACTGCCAAAAAGGTCTTACAAAATGGGTTATACTGGACCACTTTGTTTAAAGATTCCTTCAACTTTTGCAAGTCATGCGCGAACTACCAAATGATTAGGAAAATTACAAAGAGAGATATGATGCCCCTAAACCTTATTCTGAAGGTTGAAATTTTTGATGTTTAGGGCATTGATTTCATAGGACCATTATCAAGTTCATTCGGCAACCAGTACATCTTGGTTGCAGTGCCCTATGTCTCAAAATAGGTAGAGGCAAAACTGACAAGGACGAATGACAACAGGGTGGTTGTAAAATTTCTGAAAGAAAAAATTTTCTCTCATTTTGGTACCCCGCGCACTATTATCAGTAATAATGGGACTCATTTCTGCAATAGTGCTTTCGAAGCCCTGATGCGTAAATACTGTATCACTCATAAATTGTCCACAGCGTATCATTCCCAAACCAATGGGCAAGTGAAAGTGACGAACAGATAAATTAGGATCATCTTGGAGAAAATATTCGGACAGAATAGAAAGAAGTGGTACAGTAAGCTGATAGATGCACTATGGTCTTATCGGACTGCTTTCAAAACTGTCCTCGGTATGTCTCCATACCAAGTGGTATTTGGTAAGGCATGCCACTTGTCAGTGGAATTAGAACACCGTGCTTTGTGCGCTATCAATCAATTAAATTTTGATTAAATAAAACCAAGGAACTAAGAAAGCTACAAATTTCAGAGGTGGTAGAGATACGAAATGAAGCTTATGAAAATGCAGAAATAACAAAGAGTAGGACCAAGTTCTTTCATGACCAATGCATATATAAAAAATTTTGTCCCTGGACAAAAAGTTCTAGTCTATAATTGATGGCTTCACTTCTTCGCGGGGAAGCTCAAAACTCGTTGATCCGGGCCCTTCACCATGCACATTGTCTTTCCACATGGTGCTGTGATAATTTTTTATCCTAAGAGTGGTGACAAATTCAAGGTAAATGGATAAAAATTAAAACCATTTCTAACCACTGAACCTGAGTCACAAGATGAAACTGTCCTGGGTCTTCTCGACCCATCTTCATGTAACCACATCCCACTACAAACAACAAATAAAAATAAAATAATAAAAGTAAAAAATAAATTAAATTTTTGTAAATACGTATAAAGATTAGGAGATCTTTGTAATTATAATAATAATAATAACCCTGGTATACTTGTAATTACTTCTTTAACCTAGGGTTAAAATTGGAATCTCCCTGCTTTTTGTTCCTATTTATACTCTCTTCTCCCTCTCCCTTTCCCTAATATCAAATATTTTTACAGAACTAAGAAACGGAGCCCAGGAACCGCAACAGCACCCGGCCCCTCCCCTGGCTCCCCCAAAATGTCACGGCTAGCCCCTACTGGCTGCATTTTAACGGCTGCCTAAGAGAGACAGTCGTGCCTCCGACTCTCCATCCGACCAGTTTTAAAGTAGATACATGATTGAGGTACATCCTGCACACAAAAATAAGGAATTTCAGATTTAGAATAAAGATGTGCAAGTGCTCAGTTCTTACCGCTATAGCAAGTGGCTATGCGGGTCGTGATCCACAAGGAGGGTTTTGCGATAGAAGCGTTTACGTTCTTTTATTGAAATCTTAATGAAGATAAAACGAAGATTCTTCTTTGGTTAAAGTTAAGAAAATGAAAAAGAGTTAATAGTTAAAGTTAAGAAGAAAGTGGTAGAATAGAAAGTGGAGAAAAATCAGAAAACGATGAAAGCGATTATGTACAAATGAGTTGGGAAAGAAAGCGATTTTGAGGATATGGTGTTGGTGATTTAATTTACAGAGATAAAAGAAAACAAATAAAAATAATTACTTACCTTCTTTTCACCAAAAGCTTACCTTGAGTCTTTGCGACGATGTTACCTTGAATTGGAGGCAATCAGCGCATAGCCCATAAGAGTCAATTTTTGGTCTCTTCCACATTACATCATCAAGATACTCAAGCATGAAATGATACAGAGAGACTCACAATTCCATCGTCATGAGCTATCGGTGGCACTCGCAAAAGCAAGGCTCTTTCGATGCTTTAGACTTACTTGGAAGACAGTTGTACCAAAAAGAAAAGTGAAGTAGAAAAGAAGAAGAAGAAGAAGAAAACTAAAAAGAAGTACATACGAAGAAAGAACATCGATTCGATTTCATAACGATCAAAGAAAAGAAATAAACCTTACACCATTGTCACATTTAGCTCAAGCTTCATTCTTGTTCTTCGATGAAAGTCGATCTCCTCTGAATTACATAAATAAAAACTAAAATTACATGAACAAGAAAAACAAAAACCTAAACTAAGAACTGAAAAACTAGTCTAAACCCTAACTCTGCATGGTCGTCCATTTTCAGCACAAAGAATGGCCTTTTATAGGCAGAAAACCCAGTAAGCAGGATCCCGGGGAGGTCGGGGGAGCAAACGCTCCCCCTAACTTCCCAACCTTGCCGCGGAAACGCGGCTTGGGCCGCGTTTCCGAGGCCAGGGTGTGGCCAGGTGGCCGCACCCTGTTGTTGGATCGAGCTGGTTTGGCCTTCTGACTTTATCTGTAGTTGGATTTTCAGTTTGGGTCCAGGATTCTGACGAAATGGCCTTGAATTCTTGGCTTTAACTGATCAATTCTGAGAGAATTCTTCTCAACCGATTTTCAACCTCTTGATTTTGCCCTGATTTACTGAGTGCAAATTAACTCTGATTTAATTCAGAATTTTGGTGGGCTTTGGGCTCATTTCTCTTCATCTCCTTAAAGAATGGGCCTGCAAATAAATTAAGCAATTAATTAAGACAATGCAAAATTTTATTCTAGAAAAAGTATGGAAATATGATATTAAATATGCAACATTAGCGACCAATCACACCCCCATACCTATCTTTTGCTCGTCCTCGAGCAAAACAACTAAACTATACTAAGGATTATTAGACCACTTTCGCAGGTCACGCGATTGCACTGAGCATGTGCAACAAGCCGTTAAACCTCTAGGTTTCCCCTAGAGGACGAGTTTTGTCTCGTGAGGGTTTTCAGTGGATTGCACCCACAAAATCCATAAAGAAAGGGAAATAAAGAGTTAGTATTTTCGAAAAGCATTTTGAAAGAGAAAAATATTTGAAATATAATTGTAAGATTTAAGCAATCTATAAGTTATAAGAAAACTGAGTTTTTCATTCCTAAACTTAATCTCTATTCAAAAATTTGTTATCAATCAAAGTAAGGAGTCAAATTCTACTTCTCATCTAGTCTATTACTTTACCCTAAGTAATATGCACCTTGTGACTGTGAAAATTTTGACTAAGGGTTCATTAACTCTAACTCTTATGCCTTATTTATTTATATATATATATACTTTTTTTTTGGTATTATTCCTTAGTTCTATTAGGCTTTCTAATCTGCCCATGTAACGAGCCTTTAATCGATGACTCCCAAACCAAACGGTCTTAGGGCACCGGGTGAGAAAACACCCCTAGGACTTAAGGACTCGAGCAAACAAGGCCACAAAACTAAGAATTTTATTATATGAACCTCTTTTAGGCATGAATACTTATGCTTTATTAGGCACAAATACCCAGCTTAATCAGAGGATTTTTTTGTATATTTTCCTTTTCAAACTTATCTAACCATCTTTCGCATAAATACTAAGGCTTGCTTAGGCCAAAGCACCTAGCTAATCAATAATTAGACTTGTTTTTTTTTTTTTTTATAAGGCATAAGAATCTTTGTTTTTGAACCCTAAGTGTGTAAGTGTATGAAGTGTGCATATTTCATCAAGGTAAAGATCAAGACTAAATTACTTTGACAAATTTTCTTCCTAACCCTAAAAATCAAACAAATAATCTTATTTTGACCAAGTATAAGAAATCCTAATTTGGATTTTCCTATTCCTTAAAATTAACTTAATTTCTTACAAAAAATATGTCAAAATATTGTTTCCATTTTCAAAAAGTTTTTTAAAAGTAAAGAAAAATGTTAATTTTTTTTTTAAACAAAAAGAAAAGTTACGTTAGACCCTCCCCCACACCTATCTCATGCATTGTCCTCAATGTATGAATTAATGCATAGATGCATGAAAAAGACGAAAGGGAAGGAAAATGTTACCTTATGGTGGTGGTTCCGGTGGTGGTCTGATTGGTCCACGAAAAGCGACCCAATCGACTTTTCTTTGGGTTCGGAGGAACCCACCAACAATTTCTCTAATATAACCCATTAAAATGATGAATCTATGAAGGATTTTTATTAAGTATTTGACCCCATCTAATTTCCAAATTCCATAACTGATTTCAGAGTCAAATTTGTCAACCACCTCGTCCCAGAATGGAGTATGAAATGATAGAACGGTTGACTTGGACTCAGGAAGGATAGGAACTAATACCGACTCAGGAAGGTGACTTAAGTCAAGTAAAGGTTCAGAAGTCGAAATTGGTTCAAGAAGCGGGTCCAAGTCAAGAAGTTGAAACTCAAGTCCACATGTATTTTCTAACAATTGGATGTGACCTAATATGGGTGATTCCAGTTCAGGAATGATAGGTGGAGGAATCAAAACGGACTCTAAAATATTACTCAAGTTTGGTAACAAAACAGGAGTCAATATTGATTCAGAAAATTGAACTAGATCACAGATTTGAGAATCTAGGTCACATATCTCATTGAGTTCAATATCAAAAAATTGAGAACTTGCCAATTTGTCAATAGGATTTTCAAAATTATATAATTGGTCAAGTTTAATATGATCCTCAAAGATGGGGGATTCAATTTCATGATGAATAGGCATAGGATCCAACGTTGACTCGGGCAAAAGATCGAAATCAGGTGAAGATACCGGAGTCATAATCGAATCAGGAAGTAGAATTGAATCACTCAGTTGGGGTTCAGGATCATATTCATTTTCAAGTTCTATTTCAGGAAAAGGATAACTTGCTAAACTGTCAATATCTTTTTCAAAATTTGGAGTTTGGGCAAGTTCAAATGATTGTTCTGAAATGGAATCTTGATTTTCAAAACTACAGGACTCTTCGGCTCTAACAGAATGGTTAGTGACATCAGAACTGGTCCAACGGTGAGAATGTAGAGATTCGACCATCATATCTATGTCACGATTACGAGTGTTTTGAGCCTGAGTCATGGCTTCAAGCATCTTTTCATAGTTGATAGGTTCATTATTTTGATGAAAAGATGAAGAATTGTCTTGGAAGTGGTAGTGAAATTGTGAGTCCATCAGATTTTGGGATTTGTGTTTGGACTCACGCATACTCATTTCCAAAATTGATGGTTTCCTATTTTGGACGGGTGGAACTGAGTATGAATCTTGAAAATATTGTGGACTAGGTGGAGAAGGAGGACAAGTTGGTTGATAATTATGCTCGGGGAAGATGAATCCCCACTGACTCTGTGAAGAGTTGAAATCATTCTGGAAATTATAGTCATACGATGGGGGGCATGGGTTATATTCATTCGGATAAGACCAATCCGGCACATTAGGTTGGTTAAAGTTATGATATGCCGGGTTGGTAATATCCGAAAATGAATTCGATGTGTAATATGGATTATTATTAAAGTTGGAAAAATTATTATTATAAGCCATATCACACAATAGAATACAAACAAAGAAAAACAAACAAATTAGCAAACAAATTAAAGGAAAAAATTCTAACTAAGTTAGGGTAGACCTATGACCTAGACGACTCCTAACTGATTAGACTGTCCACGGGAGGTTCAATGCAGACTTTGACCACAAGCTAATCAGCCAGGTCAGGGCAAGGTTGGTGGGAGGTTTTCCGTCAAAGACGTTTCTTAATTAAATAACCACCAACCTTCGGGCTTTCGGCCCTTAATCCCTTTCCTAGACACTGATTTGGTAAGAGTCAAATTCCAACACCTTTCCCCCTTAGGATAATCTCCTAATTGAGTCCGAGATGTCCCTAGGGCCAACGTCTACTCATTTTTAGTTAGGCTTGGGTTAGTGAGTGCTTGGAATCTGATTTTTGGGCTAAGGAAGGGTGATTAAATCCCCACCTTATCTTGTTAATGGGTGGTGCCCTTAAAATCAATTTGTGCAAGTGTACAAGATAAATAAGATTCACTCAAAGCGATATAAATCAACCAAGAAGTGAGTCCTATGCTAAATGCAATGCATACGTACCTTGCTCCAGCACTCTTCAACAGTAAAAATAAATGAATTGAAAAGACACGTGCCTAAAATGCAAACGTCTAATCAATTTTTTTATCTTTTCAACAAATATTTTACTGTTGATTATTAGCAGGCTTATGTGATGGCATATAAGAAAAAGTAAAGTTACAGAAAACTACAATTTACAAAGCAAGCAGCCCTGCAAAAAGACAGTTAGTAGTCCACTCCTTTTTTTGCCGCGTTTTCGCGGCTTTGGCCGCGGATCCGCGGCAAAGCAGAGGGCACTTGGTCTCTGCTTTCTAGAGCAGAGGCCCAAGGCCACTTATGTGTTACTGCAACTTTAATTTCCTGCTTTGCTTGCCCTATAACCTGTAACAGAGAAGAAAATTCATTTTAGTTCTAAAAAATTTTCAATAAAAATTCAGATTTCAATAGAAATGTTACCCTCCCCGGCAACGGCGCCAAAATTTGATTGAGGTACATCCTGCACACAAAAATAAGGAATTTCAGATTTAGAATGAAGATGTGCAAGTGCTCAATTCTTACCGCTATAGCAAGTGGCTATGCGGGTCGTGATCCACAAGGAGGGTTTTGCGATAGAAGCGTTTACGTTCTTTTATTGAAATCTTAATGAAGATAAAACGAAGATTCTTCTTTGGTTAAAGTTAAGAAAATGAAAAAAAGTTAATAGTTAAAGTTAAGAAGAAAGTGGTAGAATAGAAAGTGGAGAAAAATCAGAAAACGATGAAAGCGATTATGTACAAATGAGTTGGGAAAGAAAGCGATTTTGAGGATATGGTGTTGGTGATTTAATTTACAGAGATAAAAGAAAACAAATAAAAATAATTACTTCTTTTCACCAAAAGCTTACCTTGAGTCTTTGCGACGATGTTACCTTGAATTGGAGGCAATCAGCGCATAGCCCATAAGAGTCGATTTTTGGTCTCTTCCACATTACATCATCAAGATACTCAAGCATGAAATGATACAGAGAGACTCACAATTCCAACGTCATGAGCTATCGGTGGCACTCACAAAAGCAAGGCTCTTTCGATGCTTTAGACTCACTTGGAAGACAGTTGTACCAAAAAGAAAAGTGAAGTAGAAAAGAAGAAGAAGAAGAAAACTAAAAAGAAGTACATACGAAGAAAGAACATCGATTCGATTTCATAACGATCAAAGAAAAGAAATAATAAACCTTACACCATTGTCACATTTAGCTCAAGCTTCATTCTTGTTCTTCGATGAAAGTCGATCTCCTCTGAATTACATAAATAAAAACTAAAATTACATGAACAAGAAAAACAAAAACCTAAACTAAGAAATGAAAAACTAGTCTAAACCCCTAACTCTGCATGGTCGTCCATTTTCAGCACAAAGAATGGCCTTTTATAAGCAGAAAACCCAGTAAGCAGGATCCCGGGGTGGTCAGGGGAGCAAACGCTCCCCCTAACTTCCCAACCTTGCATATACTTGTGTAACAAGTTTTTAACTGATGACTCCCAAATCAGGCGGTCTTAGGGGACCAGATGAGAAAACACCCCAAGGTTAAATACTCAAGGTTAAATACTCAAGTAAACTAGGCCATGGAAATAAACCTTAATTTCATGGCCTAGTTTACTTGAGTATTTAATCTTGGGGTGTTTTCTCATCTGGTGCCCTAAGACCGCCTGATTTGGGAGTCATCAGTTAAAAACTTGTTACACAAGTATATTAGGAAGCCAAAAGAAATTAAGGGAAAAAATGGTACATAAATAACTAATAAATTTTGTGGCATTCGAGTTTGAGTTGAAAAATTACAAGTAAATTATCACTTCACACAATGCATATTATTTAGGACAAGATAAAAGAATTAGTTTGAATTACAAAATTTTTTTAAAACTTAAATAAAAATCATATTCTTGCACGAAGACCAAAGTATAGGAAGGATTAATAAGGATTAGACCTAATACTTATAATTATTTAGTTATGTTTATTAAAGAAATTAAAAAGCCTTTTCTGCTTTAAGAACAATTTACCAAAACTAACCAACACTTTCATTCTTTTCTTAGATTTTGTGGGTGCAATCTGCTCAAAATCCTTAGGAGACAAAACTTCTCTTCTAGGGGAAACCTAGAAGTTTAATGGCTTGTTGCACATACTCAGTGCAATCGCGTCACCCACGTAAGTGGTGCAATAAACTCTCTTAATTTAGCTTTCTAATTCCTTTTGTTTTGCTCAGGGACGAGCAAAAGATAAGTGTGGAGTGTGACCAGTATTTATATTTGTATGTTTTTCATCACATTTTCACATTTATCTTAATAAAATACTGTTCACTAGTGGATGCTTCTCCTTATTTCTAGGTCCATGACTTAAAGAAGAGAAGAGGCCCAAAACTCCAACATATTTGAGGATTTTTTTAGAGCCAAGAAGAAACCCACACTTGAAGCCCAGATCTGCTGTACTAGAGAGTAGAAATCAACGTATTTAATGCACGAACAAGCCCCTCTCTCTGGCACCAGTCTGCACGCTCTGGCGCTGGCCGATTAGTGCCAGAATGGCCGTGAAAACGTAGCCCAGGCCATGTTTTCACGGCCATCCTGGCGCCGCTCTACCCGCGCCAGGGGCCGTGCTCCCCACTCTATCCCCCCATGCTTGCCTATAAATACCTCCCTGGATTTCTAGAGGGAGATATCCAGAGATAGGAAGTTTTTGTTAGTTTGTTGTATTTTCCTTTACTTTCTTGTATCCCTCTTTATTTCTTGTATTAGGTTAGCCATTAGAGAGAGAGAGAGAGTGAGAGAGAGTGAAGCTTGCATCTTGAAGGAGACAGCCAAATACAAGTGAAGTTCTTTCTTTACCACATTGTTCTTTGTGTTTTTATCTTACTTTTACTTGCACTAGTTTAGTATGTTCTCTCCTTTCATCTTCTCTTTTGTTTTCATTTACCATGGCTAATTAACTTCTTTATAGCATGGCTAACTAACTACTAACCCACTAACCTCTAGTAACTTGGTTGAACAACCTATATGAATCAATAAGTGTCAAAAAAGCATTGCTCAACCAAGATCTATGATATCATACGATGAGGGTTTTTAATTCTAACTTACTAACAAGTAGACTCACTTTCTTATTTCATGCTTGATTCTTAAGTTTTTGATAATCTATAGAAGTTGTTAACTCTACTTGTTTTTTGTAACTTAGTAGAACTCCCATGCATCCTTACTGATACCAATAGTGCACTTGTTTCTTCCTCCATGCTCGCCTTCAAATGGATCTTGATGGAGAAATATTCAAGTTTTGCCACGTGAAGCAAGGTGATGGGAGAAACTTTCATTCGATCTACCACATGAAAAGTTTTTATATACAAGATTTGTGATTGCCTATGATCCATTGTGAGGCTGTCTTCAAGAAGTTAGAGGTTAGTGGGAGCAATTAATAGAAGGTTAGCCATGCATCTTTTCCATCTCTAAAAATACAAAACACTTTTTCAACTCCAAAATATTTCAAACCATCTCTACAATCTTTTCTGTTTTTCTTTTATTTCATTCTTTAAACAATGGAACATCTTTTCTACGAACATAGAAGACCGCACATCAAGCTTCTATTGCCCTCTCCTTGTCGTTACGACCCGTATAGCCACTTTGCTATCACGGTAGAATCGCTAAAGCTGTAACAACAACCATCGCTCTCTTATTTCTTCTTGTGCATGCTTTTTAGCAATCAATCACCCCATCAAGATCCGATTAAAGGCGAGAATGGGGTGAGAAACAAGTGCATGACCTGTATCGACAAAGATGAGTGTGGTAATCCCTAACTTGCAAAATCAAACAAAGTTAGTACATTAATAGATCATCAATAACACATAGTTAAGTATGAAATATGAGGATTAGTTTGCATGTTAGTATGATAGAGTTAGAACCCTTTACCATAAGCCATTCATAGCTCTTGTTTCCACAAGGCTTATTGTAATGTGATTAGTCTGCAATTATGCATTATTATATCGCATTCCCTACCGATTTATGAATAAAATGTCGGTCTAAACCGTGTTTTGGTCTCTCTTGCAGGTAAATAAGAGTTTAAGGGTAAAGAAGTAATAAGAGCTTAATTAAACCAAATCCGCATTACTTGGAGGCCAAGCAAGGGAACTTCTAGAAGATACATTGAATCTAGACTTTTGCGCATGTTAAACAAAGATTTGGACGAATATACTGGACGAATATACCTGAAACTGAATATACCAAAAGGTCCCCAAAGTGCCGCACATTTTCGCAGCAAAACCAGGGACCTAGGTTCCTGGTATTGCCGCGGATCCGCGGTAATTTCGTGGGGCCACGCGTCGATCTTCGACGCGTGGCCCCGTCTCGTCTTCTAGACGCCCCTTATTGCCTATATATAACCTTGCAGAGGCCGGAACGTAAGCGTTTTGGATTTTAGGCTAGGTTTTCTATCTTTAGGGTTGTGTAGTGTAGGTGTTCTTCAATTTTTGTATTTTGTATTTTCTTTTCTTGTTAGATCTTGTAGTAGGGCTGAGAGATTCAGAGAGAGATAGAGAGGGATTGATGTAATAGATGGTGACAATCTATGCAACAGTGCCTCCTTTCTTCTCCAATGTAATCTTCTCTATCTTTTACATGATGCTTAGCTAATTTCTTGTTCTCATGGTGACTAACTACTAACTACTAACTAGCTAACCACTTACTTGATAATCTACATGAATCCAGTAACCTCTACAAGTCCTTGCTCTTGCAAGAGCCATTGATGGCTCAAGATGATGGGTTCTAACACCTAAGTTGCTAACTTGCTAACCAAGCTAACTCTCTTATTTCATGCTTGCTTCTAATAGTTTGATGATCTAATGTTTGTATTAGCTTGCTCTTGATGCAAGTTTGAATGTGAAGAACCATCTTATTTGCCAAGCTTTGTATCGTCTCTTGAAGCGAAGGACTAGTGATGGCCAAGGATCCATTTAAGGCAACTATCACTAAGAGGTTAGCATGTTAGTGGAGTAATTAGTAGTTAGAAATCATGAGACTTCTTTCATAGTATTCCTCATTCTTTTTACTTTGTTTTAGGAGTCATTTTCAAAACTTTTTTATCATTTTTCTATCAATGCCTTCACCACCTTCTTAGTTCACCTTTGTTTCATCTTCTTTCCTATTTTGTTTTCCGAACCACTTATCCTCGTTTTCACATCGCCGTTTTATCGCCTTCTCCATCTATTACTTCTGAATTTCCTTTCCTTTTATTTTCTTTTTCATTCTTTTAACAAAGAAGAACTGTTAACAACCGACGTGAATAAAGACTGTTAATGCTTCTATCGCCTCTCGCCCCTGTGGATTCGACCCGTTAAGCAAATGTTATAACGGAAGTATCGAGGGAACATTAGCACATATGAGCTTTTATATTGATTTCACAAAACACACGTTTTCGAGTGCTCGTTCCGCCCCGATCATAATGCTCATTGATTTATAAGGATTATCAATCAAGTAGTTAGAAATTAGTAGGTTAGTATTTAGTTAGCCATGCAAGAGAGAAGTTAGCTAGACATGGAATGAAAAAATGAAAAATAGACATTTTTACACTAATTTCAAGGAAGAAAAGCTTGTAAGAAGAACAAAAAAAACTAGAGGAAGAAGAAGAAGTAAGATTGTATTGATTTGTCACTGATCAATTACAGAATACTCACTCTCTCTATTTTCTGGACAAAATACAAGAGAAAAGAAATTACAAAAGATCTAAAGAAAAACCTAGAGAGAAAATGATTTAAAATTTTCAACTCTCCTCCTCTGATAACCAGGGGGAGTATTTATAGGCCAAAAAATCCTAGGTACAATCAATCACAGCCGTCGACGAAGATGCTAAGCCAACGACCCTGATCTTGCTGCGTTTCCATGGCTTTTGCCATGGAAGCATTGCAAAGGTGTGGCCGTTAGGCTCGCGCCAGAGAGTGCCAGCTTGTCTCTGTCCAGGTGTCCTTTTGAAAGGTTCTATTCTCTGAATATTCTCTGGGTTGTTAGCAGGATGGGCTTTCATCATTGGGCTTCACTTTAGGCTTCACAACATTTCCCAATTAATTAGGATTATGGGCTTTCTTCTCCATTAAACAATGGACCTAAAAATAAAGAGAAAAACATTCATAACCAGAATTTTATTAATAATAAATGGGATAATGTGATGTAAATTATGCAAAAAAATGAATACTACTCAATATGCTCCAAGCTCTGATTGAGGCGGATGTGCTTAAACTCTGTCCAGAAGAGAAAAAGGTAACAGCCAACATAATGTCCCTTCAATTTTTTTGAGACTCCATGAGCGCCAATCAGAACGGTTTCCATCCTAGAAGGGGAACTAAGGTTGATCAATACTGATCCCCACAACAAGAAAGAGAAGGTCTTATCCTTGTTCTCGCTCCTCGTGGATAGATAATGTGGGTTCACCCGACATTGTTGAAAGCTAGCAATGGACTATTGTGACTAGTAGAAAGTCTAAAGGTGAAGCAAAAGTATCCTATTGCAATGTGGTATGCGCTTTCTCGAGAGAAGTCGAGACGATTGTCACCTCTGTTACTGATTTAGAAGAAGAGAAAATTATTCTCACTATAGAATAGGAGGCTCCTCCTATGGCTGGAACCTGGTCTGGCCAGTAGTACTTGAAAAAGTACAATAAAGCAGTGGCGAGCTCCTCCAAGCCAACCAAGGAGGCAACCAAAATAATCCTTGAGAAACCTATAGATAGGCAGAAAGAGCTTCGGCATGGCAAATCTCTCCAAAAAGACAATGAGAAAAGACCATCAACTTCTTTTCGCTTTGATGGCTTGGCTCAGCTGACCAATATCCCAGCCAGAATCATTCTTTACGAGCTCTTATTCAAGTCAACAAGGGAAGCTCTTCGAGAAGCTCTAGCTGACTTATAGGTTTTCATAGCCCAAATTTCAGTTGGACTTGAGAAAAAAATGATGGATACTGTCTTCCAACTTCAAAGCATTTCCCCTACATTACGTTCACTTCAGATGATATGTAGATTAAAGGAAAGCATGATAGACTCTTGTACTTTACAGGGTATAATGGATCATTTGAAGTGAGTCACATTCAAGTTGATCTAGAATTCGCATTGAGCATTATGCCCTGCAGGGTCATGCAATACTTAGAGATTCCTACCCATCGGTTGAGCGTCACTCATACTACCATTTATGCCTTCAACGCCAATGGCACATGCCGTAAGAAAAAGATCAAGTTCAAATACCAAATTAGAGACTTGAGGTCTGAGGTGATGTGTTATGTCATTAATATTGATACATCCTACAATTTGTTGTTGGGATGACTATAGATTCATCGCCACTCCATCATCCCATCGTCCCTTCATCAGGTGATGAAATATGCCGATGAAGAAGAAGTGAGAATGTTGATTACTAAAAAGCATCCATTCAAGGGGTAGAGATTTACTTCACAGACTCCCTCCTTTACAAAGATTCTCTCGAGAATGCTGAGGATCCATGTCCAAAAGATTCTAACTCTACCAGTGAAGCTGATACTAAGCCAAAACTAGAAGAAGAGTGTCTTTGGGAGTTGAACCCACTTGTAACGAGCATTGATAAGCTCGATTTTAATTATGCCGCCAATATTGAAGGTGAGTGGTTTATTAATAAGAACTTAGATTTGGTTTACCTTTCTGCGTTAGCTTCTGATTTTGTACAGTCAAATATTAGTGCTGACGTAGATAATGATTCTCTGTCTGCAATAGATACCTTGATGTCATTGCACGCACCAATAAGGTCACCCTTTATGGTGTATGAAAAGATCAATGTGGCGCAAGAAGTCTTCTTTAAAGTGCTAGCCAATCCTATTTGGAAGATTCAAGTCTGAGTCAATGACTCGCGAAAGTTCAGAAGACGGTTCCGAGTCTCCTCAATTCTCTCATTACGGGCAAAATTCACATTGTATGATGAATAAAATGGGATATCACCTTACCAAAAGGTTTGGCCTAAACTTTGATAAAGAAAGACGAACACTACTTCGATCTTTTGTACCAAAAAGAAAAATTCCTGACTATTATCACACAAGACTCAAAGGGGGTTAGGCTATGTGTCAACTTCAATCTTCAAAAGTCTTTGGGTCAACTTGGTTTCGGTTGGTCACTTGGAAGATGAAGATACAGATTAAGCTAAAGAAATGATCTAGTCAAACACTAATTTCTGGATCAAACACTTGAATACCCTTTGAGACATACGCTTTGAACAACATGAGCCACTAACAGAGGATAAAATGGTTTAGAAAAATCTCAAAGATGAGGCTACTCCCAAGGCCATCTTCATAAGAGAAAGCTTGTCAACTTTTGTAACGCCCCAGCCCTGAGGATACGAAGATGTTATTGCAACGTATATATGTAGGTCAGAAATACCCTCACGTATATATGCTAAGCATCAGTATAGACAAGAATTAAAGTATGAAAGTACGTGGTGCATTATACATTCCAACATATAAGTACGATTATCAAGTTATCACCAGATATGATACAATATTATAAGAATATTACACACTGGCAGGCTCAATTGTGAAAAAACAAAGAGATGTACAAGTATGAATAATACAAAGGCGCTCACAAGTTACAGAAGGAAAACTTGAGAGACGAGTAGGGAGCCTGAAGGATATGGCTTCAGACGGTTTGCCGATGATCCACGCTTTCGCTGCGCCACTCTGATCAGCAACCGAGAGAATCCACAAGCTCCAAGCTCTGGGATCTGGACATGAGGATCCAGGGGAGTCAGAGCTCCCCAACGAGTAAGTAGGGAATACACATGGTATAATAAGCTAAGAGCATGAGACTGGTGGGACAGAACACAAGTGGTAAGGCTGGATGTAAGCAAGTATAATATAATAATAATCATAAATCAAAAATCTGATGTAATCCGATGAAAGCAAACTCGACAAAGCATATAACTAAGTTGGCATCTTTCATTATTATTATTACTCATCCTACCTAGATATCTTGATATGTGAACTAGCATCTCGGCACACATATATCCACATCTGAGTAAAACAAGGTTGTTATTGGAAACCAACGGGGGTATTAACAAACAATGTTTAAAGTCGGTCTCACACATGCCTGGGACCACGGTCCATGATGTTCTATTACTGGTGTTCAGAATCGGCCACAAGGCCTAGATGAGGGTCTTATTGTATGCCCTTATTCATGAATATAACAGGAAAACGGCACTGATATAAGGGATCGGTCAAGTGCTCAAAAATCATACAGTTTTAGGAAAAACAGTATAAGTAAGATTTCAAACTCTTCACAACCATTGATAGAAGAATCGATTAACTGACAATAAGGTGATAAGCAAGCAAGCGAAATCCAAGCGGAGCTAAGCAAGCTGGAGGTATGGACAACAACCAGTGTTTAAAACTGGAGCACCTGACGGAGCTACTGAAATGACTCGGCTTAAAAGGCGAGTCTAAATTCTAGCAGAGTTCCACCTGGACGAATCTAGTGATAAAGCATTGAACGTTAAGCATGCCTACCAGGCAGAGCATGAGAGACCTGATAGTCTAAGTGCACTCCTCTTTGAAGGAAGTGGGCGATAGCCCAAAGGCTAAAGTACGTTTGGGGTCTAAGTGCACTCTCGGTAGCTACCACGAAACCCATAAGGGTGCAGGCCTAAAACTAATTAGGAAGCTACCACGGGAGTAGGCAGAAACCTAGAGTCGGTACAAAGGTACCTGCAATGTTAGTACCACACGAGCATGCATATAAGCGTGATAATATCTAAGCTACCGTGGAGTAGTAAAGCACAGAGGCTAAGTGTAGAGAGCTCGGAGGCTAAACACAACCAAGAATGAAGGCTAAACGTAGCCTGGAGGCTGGGTAAGAAGTGTTAATGTCAATCACATGCACGTAATAAGGCAGCAATGGGTAATATCACTAGCATAGTACATGTACAAGAATATAAACTACTTAGTTCAAACATTTCATCACATGCATATACATGCACAATAATGGGCACACGGCCACATAAAAATATAAGGGCATAACCCAATACAAAATACCATAAAAATATAGAACAAAACATATGTCGACCCGACAAAGCGGGAAAACCCAAAATGAGGCGACGACACTCGCCTAATCTCTGAAAATACTGTGAAATCCTGGAGTCCAAAACACACGCGCACGCCACCAAAATATATTAAAATATATATAATATATATATTTAGATAGAGAAAGAGAATAAAAGAGAGGAGAGGGAGAAGAAAGAGAAAGAGTTAGAGGGAGAAAAAGAGAGAACTAAAGAGAGAAACATCTAGAGAGGCTAGAGAGAGCTAGAGAGGGAAAAAGAATTTAGAGAGAGAAGAGAGAGAGGATGGTAACAAGAGAGTGTGTGGGACAATAGAGAGAGATAAGGGAGAGAAGAGGAGGGGGCTGTTGCCCCCTGCTCCTCTACTCAGGGCCAGGCCAGAGGCCTGGCCATGGCCCAGACAGCACCGGCCAGCCGCGTCGGCCACCCCAAGGAGGAGGAGGTAGAGGGCAGGTTGGGTGTTTGTTCGGGATTTTGGTGGTGATGATGGTGGATGGGGTGGTGGAGATGTTGGTGGTGGTGGTGAATTGGTAGTTGAGGTTAAAGGTGATGATAAGGAAAGAGGTGATGGTGGAGATAGTAGCGGGAATTGAGGAGTGGTAGTGGGATTTGGAGAGTGGGTGATGGAAATTGGAGGAGGAAGCAGTGGATGTGGTGATGGGATTTTGGTGAAATTGGAGGAGATGGTGAAGTGGGAGAAGGTCGGAGGTTGTTGTGGTGGTGATGGGTGGTGAGATTGGGAGGAGGTGGTAAGTGGTTTGGAATAAGAAGGTGAAGATGGTGAAAGAGGAGGAGGAAGTTAGTGATACAGTTAAAGATGGAGGAGGAGCTTGGGGAGTTGGCCGTCGGAGTTGGGCCCACCACCGGCCTAGGTCGCTGGCCAGACTCACTGGAGGTGTGCCAGAGTGGGGCCCGGGTTTGGGGTTGGTGGCATCGGCCAAATGGAGAAGAAGAAGATAGGAGAGAGAAAGAAAGGAAAAAAGAAGGAGAGAGAAAGGAAAAAGTGAGTGAGGGTGATGAGGTTTGATGGCGTCGGACCCATGTGGGGGCTGGGTTCGGCAGGAGAGTTGACGGGGAGAAGAAAAGGAAAAGAAAAAAGAAATGAAAGAACGAAATGATAAGATTCCAAAAATAATAATATAACAATAATGTCAGGAAATATCAATTATTCCAGAAAAATTTCAAAAATACCCAGAAGTAGAAAATATAATCTTAAGAAATAATATAAAATCAATTTTTAAAAATAAAATCTCATTTTCAAAATAAAAATTCTGGAATCTACCAGCAATAGTGGTCGACACCAAATCCGGCCGAGTTTTGATAAATTCAGAAAATTCTCCAAAAATACATTAAGATAGAAAATATGATTCTAAGAAATAATATGAAAGTGAATTTTAGAAATTCAACTCTGATTGTAAATTAAAAATTCTAGAGTCATCCAGTAACACGGTCGACACCGGTTCTGAAGATTTTGCATTTTGAAAAATTTCAGAAAATCATTAAAAATTTAAAATATTAGAAAATGATGTTTGAAACTGAAATTGATTAAATTTAACTACCAAAAAGATCAAATCGAGTAATACACTAGGATTGGGTCCCCGGTTCAGATTAGGGCTGACTCTGAGTTCACGAATCCTGATCTAATGCAAAATGACCACATATATATACATAAAATAAAAACAAATATAGGAAGTAAATTAGAAAAATACAATCAAAAATCTGAATATGTACTAAGTTCGTATTTTGGGAACAGGGTGTTACACCTTTTGAGAAAGAAAACCTAATACATCATATACATGAGTATACAGATGTTTTCGCTCGGAATTATGAAGACATGCCTGGACTCGATATTCAAGTAGCCATGCATCGCCTCAATATCAATCCTTCCAGAGATCATGGAAGCAATCGAATCAGAAGTCAAAAAAACTTATAGACTCTAGTTTCATCATGGAGGAGCAACGTCCTGATTGGGTTGCCAACATCATTCCTGCCCCTAAGAAGAATAGGAAGATTCAAATCTGCATCGACTTTTGTGATCTGAACACCGCTTGTCCGAAAGACGAGTTTCCACTTTCGATCATGGAGGTCATGATTAACAACACGTGCGGATTCAAGAGAATCTCCTTCATAGACTATTTCTATAATCAAATTAAGATATATCCTAAAGATGAGAAACATGCATATTTTAGAACACCACTAGGGGTATACTGCTATATTGTGATCCTTTTGACTTGAAGAATGTAGGTGCGACAAATCAACGCGCCATGAATACAATCTTCCATGTGTATATACACAAGACTGTAGAATGCTACTCAATATTGCAGTAAATAGTCACAACAAAGGCGACGATCTTGTAGATCTAAAGAGAGTATTCGACACCATAGAGCTCACCAATTGAAGATGAACCCAACCAACTCTTCTTGGGGGTGGCCAGCAGCAAGTTCCTTGGATTTGTTATTACATTCAAAGGAATCCGCCTCAATCCCAAGAAAGTCCGCCCCATCTAAGAGATGCAGCCTCCAAAGAATCTCAAAGAACTCAGAAGGTTGGTTACAAAGACAATTGGCCTACTTCGAAAGATTCATATCAAATATTTTAGGACATTGCCAACCCTTTACCAAACTGATGAAGAAGGGAGTCTCATTTATATGGGATGGCGCTTCAACAAGCATTGAAGGAGATTAAAGAGTATCTCACTCACTCACATGTCTGGTAGCTCCAGTGTCAGAAAAAACTTTCCTGCTATATGTAAGATCCATAGATCATTCTTTAGGAGCATTGTTAGTCTAGAATAATGATCAAGATCATGAATAGGCAATCTACTATTTGAGTATAACTATGATCAGATTTGAAAATCATATAACCCGGTCAAAAAAGAGTAATTGATTCTAATCTTCACCATACAGAAAATGCGACACTATCTGGTGGGCCAGCTCATTCATGTCATCTCCAAAGTTAATTCTTTGAGATTACTTATGACAAAACTCTCGTCACTAAATGGTCAATTGGTGAAGTGGGTTATATTTCTCTCGCAATACGAGATACGATTTATGCCACAGAAAGTTGTGAAGGGACAAGCAGTGGCAGATTTCTTGGTTGAATATCCAGACCCAAGATCAACCAAACATTATGAAGATCTCCAAGACGAGAATACTGGAGTTTGCAAGACCGAGATATCCTTTGAAGAATAAGTCTGGCAATTATTGTTTGATGGCGCATCAAGAACACATCCTAGAGAAAACATCATAGTAAGAGTGGGGTAGTGCTTGTATCTCTCCAAAACTACGCAATTCCTCGTGCATTTTCGTTAACTGAGTCATGTTCCAATAATGTTGCGAAATATAAAGCTCTGTTGATTAGAATGCAACTTGCAAAAGAAATTGGTGTCAAACATGTTGAAGTATATGGCGATTCAAAGCACATCGTCAACCAGGTTCGCGAAGAGTACGAAGTCCAACATGAAGACTTGGTACCCTATCACAAAGCAACCATCTACATGGCTAAGAAGTTTAAAAACTTCTACATCAACCATGTACCTCACTAATAAAATGCACATGCAAATGCATTAGCATCCCTCGCTGCTTCATTGGCTCTTCCAGCCGAAGTGATAGAGGAAGTATTCATACATGGTCGTGACTTGTACTGCCTAAAATTCACCCTTGAAGAGACTATAACCCCGGAAGGATATCTTCAAGTTAAAGAGGACTCGAGACTTCAACAGGTCCAAAACTCAAAGAATGTCAATTCTCATTCATTGACTATGTCTTATATGACATACTGCCCGATGATCCTAAGGAGACAACTGCCATCTAAAAGAAAGCTCCTCGATTTTATTACAACGCAATCACATGAACATTGCATGCCAATTACATGATGTAATCCTGCTCCACTGCCTTTCATACAAAGAGGCACAGGAAGTACTCAGGGAAGCTCATGACGGTATAAGTGGAGCACATCAACCCGGACCCAAACTTGGGGACCGACTCTGAAGACTTGGGTATTACTGGCTAATATGATTTCTGACGCATCACCTATGCCAGGCGATGTCATGCGTGTCAGATTGATGGTGACTTCATACACCAAGTGCTAGGACATCTTCATCCAACATCTTTTTCATGGCCATTTGAGATGTGAGGCATAGATTTCATCGAGCCCATTAGCCCACCAACCTCCAAAGGACATCAGTTTATCTTATCTATAACTAATTACTTCTTGAAATGGGCAGAAGTTGTGCCTTTGAAGGAAATGAAGATGTCCAATGTGATCAAGTTTGTCAAACATCACATAATATACTGCTTCGATATACCTCGATGGGTGGTTCATGATAACGAACCCTAATTCGTCAGTCAAGCATTCAAGAAATTCTGCAACAAATTCTGAATTCAAAGTGTATCCTCGACTGCATACTATCCAGTTGCTAACAGTCTTGCAGAAGCCTTCTACAAGACTATTAAAAAAAACTTCTCTAGAAGTTCCTCTTAAGAAGTCAATGCGACTGGGATGAAAAATTAGGTGAATGTCTTTGGGCTTACCGCACAACGGTGAGAACGCTGACAAAGGCTACACCATTTTCCTTGGTGTATGGATATGAAGCTGTACTTTCACTGAAAATTTAGATTCCATCTCTATGTATTGCCTTGGCAACAGAGATAACGAATAATGAGAAGCATCATTGCACCTCTAAGAGTTGGAAGCTTTAAACGATAAACTTCTACAAGCTCAACAGCAGATCGAGCTCTATCAAACTCGAATCTCTAGAGCCTACAACAAGAAAGTCAAAGAATGAATCTTCAAGAAAGGCGACCTTGTCTTAACTGTCAGACAACCCATGATTATGACACGTAAGACGAAAGAAAAATATAACCCCAAATGGCAATGATCATTTGTAGTAAAGATAGACTACTCAAATAGAGCTTATCATCTCATAAATTCAAATGGTGATATTTTTATGATACCTATCAATAAAAAATACTTACAGAAGTTGAAAATCACCTAGAGGGGGGGTGAATAGGTGATTATGCTAATCAATAAAATATAAAAAAATTTGATGCAACAAGAGAATATAACTATGAAAATGAAAAGCAAGTAAATGTTGCAAAAGAATATGTGAATGAAGAGCAAGTACAAGTTGAGAATGTGAAGTTAGATAAAGCGATTAAGAGCAATTAAGAGCAAGTAAACCAAACGCAAACACGAAGAATTTTTCCGAGGTTCGAGCACCCAGCTCTACATCCCCGCCTTCACCCAGAAGGATTTCTAACAACTATAACTTCACAAAGAGGTTACAAAAACACCGGAGTACCCAACTTCACAATTTCAAGTACAAATTCTCTCTTAGTGATCAAAAGACCACAAACTATCTTTTGCAAACGCCTCTTTCCCTTACAAGAGCCCTGTAGAGTAATGGTTAGAATTGAAGCTCAAATAGTGTAAGTGAAAAAAGAAAATGAACTAGAGAGAGTTTAGAAAATAAAACTTCAGCGATGAGAGAATCTTCAGCACGAAAACCAAGGACTAAACTCTCTTGAAAACTTTTGAAGACTTTGAAACTTTTGTATATAGCTTGATTGTTGTTTTTCTTATCTAAACATAACCTTAATCACCACTATTTATAGGATAGGGCTAGGGATCAAAAGGGAAACACATATAATGTCAATAAGGAAGATTTTGACCCATAAAATATCCCTTAAATACGTTTAAAAACGAAAAACACAGTTTTAAAACGTGTTTAAAACACTAGCCGTTATGGCTGAAACGGCTACCTCGGTCGACCGGCCGGTCGACCGGGATTCAAATAAAAAGAGCCGTTGCAGGCTATCGGTCGACCGCCCGGTCGGCCGAAATAAACAGAGAGCAAATGTCTTACAGTCAGGCAGGTTCCGGTCGGCCACATGGTCGACCGTGAAACATGCACACGGATACACACTGCTGCCAGAACCTCAGTCGACTGGGTCGGTCGGCCGGCTTTACCTGGCACAGGGTCGGTCGACCGGACGGTCGACCGGATCAGGCCAAAAGCTGAAATTGAAACAAATTTTAAGGGGATTTTGATATGAAATAAAATATTTTTGATATGAAACATGTATAATACCTAAAGTTGAGTTTAAAAACAAAAGTCTTTGTATTAATATTTTGTATATCTTTATAGGGAATATTTCTAGGAAATGCATGTGCGCAAAAACATGTGTGTTGGAATATAGAGCTTCAATCCTAATCACTATTCTTTAACAAAACTACAAAAGCTAGAAACAAAACTAATGAATTATCTTGAGCAATCTTGAAGTCTTGAGCCATGTAAAGTCTTGCTAGAGCCTTCTCTTCTATGATCCTTCCTTGATGTGCCATAAGACTTCTTTACTTCATGAACCTAGATGATCTTGCAATAGCTAAACAATGGCTTCCAAACATGGTACAAACCTGAAACTTATCTTGAACAAACTTATTAGTACCAACTAGCTCTTATTTGTTTTGTTATCATCAAAACTCTAAACAAATGGAGAGTGTAACCTTTTGGGCCAACAATCTCCCCCTTTTTGATGATGACAAAACAAATAGGCTATGTTAAAAATAAAGGAGAGGTCTAAGCTCCCCCTCAAATTATGCTATATTAAATAATTAAAAAAATGCAATATGCAAGCAAAAACCATGAAACTAAAGGTATAAAATACTTAAACGGTAAATACAAGAAAATCAAAAACACTTGGTAAAAACAAAAACAATACAAACTTATTGTAAAAACAAAAACAATACAAACTCAAACCTGCTCAAACCTTATTTCTCAAACCTTATTCTCCCTCTTTTTGTCATACATCAAAAAGGATAAAAACTTTTAGTCAATAACACAAATATTTAGTTCACCACAAATAAAGGAGAATTTAGCAAAATCAAGTGGTTTAGTAAAAATATCGGCAAGTTGCAAATCCGTTGAAACATAATCAATATCTATATCACCTTTCTTAAAATGATCTCTAAGAAAGTGATACCTAATCTCAATGTACTTGGTCTTACTATGTTGATTTACATTTTTGGTCATATGAATAGTACTAGTATTATCACAAAAAAATTTTATATGATCATAATGCAAATCATAATCAAGGAGAGTATGTTTCATCCAAAGGACTTGTGCACAACAAGCCCCCGCTGCAACATACTCCGCCTCGGCGGTTGATAGAGCTACGGAATTTTGTTTCTTAGAGGACCATGAAACAAGACAATTACCAAGAAATTGACATGTCCCACTAGTACTCTTTCTATCTACTCTACAACCCGCATAGTCAGGATCCGAATAACTTGTCATTAAAAAATCTCCTGTTTTCGGATACCATAGACCCATTCCAATTGTGCCCTTAATATAACGAATAATGCGTTTTACCGCAATAAGATGGGACTCTTTAGGACACGATTGGAATCTACTACAAACACACACACTAAACATTATGTCTGGCCTACTTGCCGTCAAATACAAAAGACTACCTATCATGCTTCTATACAATTTAATATCAACATTTTTACCTTGTTCATCCTTATCAAGCTTGGTTGTAGTTGCCATGGGAGTGTTGCAAACTTTTGAGCTTTCAAGTCCAAACTTCTTTATGAGTTCCTTTGCATACTTGGCTTGACATATGAAATTCCCATCTTGCAATTGCTTGATTTGGAGTCCAAGGAAGAAATTCAATTCACCCATGGAAGACATTTCAAACTCACTTTGCATAACTTTTTCAAACTCCTTGCATAAAAACTCATTAGTAGAACCAAAGATTATATCATCAACATAAATTTGCACAATTAAAATGTCATTATCAACATGCTTAGTAAAAAGAGTTGTGTCTACTTTGCCTTTAACAAAATCATTTGAAATGAGAAAACTAGAAAGCCTTTCATACCAAGCTCTTGAGTTTGTTTCAATCCGTACAAAGCTTTATCAAGTTAAAAACAAACTTTGGATGAACATGATCAACAAAATCGGGAGGTTGTTCAACATAAACTTCTTCATTTATAAAACCATTTAAAAATGCACTTTTCACATCCATTTGAAAAAGTTTAAAATTTTTAAAAGATGCAAAAGCTAGTGTTATCCGTATGGCTTCAAGCCGTGCTACGGGTGCAAAGGTCTCCTCAAAGTCAATTCCTTCAACTTGAGTGTAACCTTGGGCCACTAACCTAGCTTTATTCCTAATGACATTTCCGAACTCATCCAACTTATTTCTAAATATCCACTTAGTACCAATTATTGGTTTATCGTGGGGCCTAGGAACAAGATGCCAAACTTGGTTGCGCTCAAATTGATTGAGTTCCTCTTGCATGGCTAGCAACCAATATGAGTCCGTCTCGACTTCGAGAATGCTTTTGGGTTCAAAATGAGAAATGAATGCAAAGTTACCACATAAGTCATGGAGCTTGGAGCGAGTTGTTACCCCCTTAGATACATCACCTATAATGAGTTCCTTGGGGTGATTTGTAGCGTATCTCCAATCTTTAGGAAGTGGTTGAGAATCTTTCACTTCATCCTTATGAACATCACCAATGGATTCTTGCTTTTCTTCTTGAGTGGGTGAGTCCTTCAAGGATAGTCTCTCCATGTCTTCACCTAATGGGTCAATTTCTACAACATTCTCAACAACCACATTAGATTCATCAAATTTAACATGCATGGATTCTTCAATGGTAAGGGAAGATCTATTGAATACTCTATAAGCTTTACTAGTAGAAGAATATCCAACAAAAATAGCTTCATAAGCCTTAGCATCAAATTTACCCAAGTTATCTCTAGTATTCAAAATAAAACACTTGCATCCAAAAACTTTGAAATATGAAACATTAGGTTTTCTAGAATGATACATTTCAAAAGATGTTTTGGAAGAATTTTTACACAAATAAATACGATTTGATATGTAGCATGCGGTGTTTACGGCCTCGGCCCATAGATATTGAGGGAGGTCATATTCACTTATCATTGTCCTAGCCATCTCTTGAAGTGTTATATTTCTCCTTTCTATAACTCCATTTTGTTGTGGAGTTCTAGGACATGACATTTCATGCTTAATTCCCTTTCATCACAATAAGTCATGAAGAGTTGGTTAACAAACTCACCACTTCTATCACTCCTTATCTTCAAAATCGAAAAACCTTTTCTTTTTCAACCCTTTTTCGAAAAATCTTGAAATGAGAAAAAGTTTGATCTTTATTTTCCAAAAAGAAAACCCAAGTAAATTGGAAAAAAATCATCAACTAAAACAAATGCATATCTACTGCCATTTAAGCTTTTAGTTTTAGTTGGTCCAAAAAGATCCATATGAATTAATTCTAATGGCCTTGTTGACATGATATCCTTGATTGGTTTGAAGGAAGACTTGGTTTGTTTCCCACGTTGGCACGCACTACAAATGCGGTCTTTCTCAAATTTCAAGTAAGGAATACCCTTCACCAATTCCTTAGAATTAATCCTAGAAAGATGTTCAAAAGATGCATGTCCTAATCTTCTATGCCAAAGCCAAGAATTTTCATCAAAAACATTCAAGCATTTAGTAGAACAATCCAAATTAAGCATGTCAATGATATAAACATTATCATCACGAAATCCGGTGAGAATACAATCATTGGTTTGCAATCAAAAATCTTGCAGGAAGAGTCATCAAAAACAACTTTAAGTCCACGATCACAAAGTTAACTTATACTAAGTAAGTTATGTTTTAAACCATCAACAAGAACAATATTTTCTATAATAGGAGATGCACCAATTTGAATGTTACCTATACCGATGATAGTACCCTTGGAGTCATCCCCGAAGGTGACGGTGCCACCTTCCATGTACCTTGATAGGGTTGTAAAGTTGTTGATATCCCATGTTATGTGTCTCGAACAACCACTATCAAGGTACCACCGCTCCTTACGTCTTGGAGCCTTGGTGTGTACCTACATCAAATAGCTTAGGACTTGATTTTGGTACCCACATTTTCTTGGGTCCTAAAGGGTTAGTGCCATGAACCCAAACAAGATTATTTGATCTATTTACTTGGTCATAACAAAACTTAGCCAAATGTCCATTCTTACCACAATAAGTACATCTATACACTCTACCATATTTAAAAGCATAGTGTGTGTGAGACTTGTGAGCATGTGTGGATTTAACATGAGTGTTGTGTAAAGTGTGAGCATGAGAAATCTTTACATGAGAATCTTTAACATGAGAAGTGTGCTTTTTAGAAAATTTTTCTTCAAGTTTCTTTGTGTTAAAAGCACAATCTTTCAAAACCTTCTCAAAATCAACCATTTTAGTTTTTAAAGAAGAAATTTCTTTTTCATCAATCTTAGGAAATTTTGCTTTGCAAGCAACTTTATAAGCACTAAATTTTTCTTGGATAGAAATGAGATTGGAAGAAATTTCATCCTTTTCTTTAGAAACCATAGCAAGTTGATTTTTAAGAAAAGCAACTTCCTTTTCCAATTTTGAACACTCAATCTTTTTATTATCATATGTTTCGGAGAGTTCAACAAAAGCATGTACAATAACTTCTTTAGATAATTCATCATCTTCATCAAGAGGTTGTGGGGTTACCTTTGGTGTGTTTGCCATGAAACACATGTTCGCCATGTCTACCTCGTCTTCGGATTCGCTTTCCGAATCCCATGTGGCTTTATAGGCTTTCTTTTCGACCGGCTTCTTTGGCTTGAAGGAGGAAGTCAACTTCTTCTTGAAATCTGGGCAATCGGCCATGATATGTCCGGGTTTTCGGCAATTGTAGCAAATAATTCTTCTCTCCTCTTTACCTTCAAATTTTCTTCGGAAGTTGAGCTTGTTCTTCCGGTACATCCTTTTGACGTTTCGCACAAGAAGGGAGAGCTCCTCATCTTCTTCTTCATCTTCTTCATCGTCCTCAAGAGTGGATGACGATTTGAATGATATGGACTTCTTCTTTAGCGGAGCGGCCTCTTCTCTTGCCTTCTTTTCTATCTCATGGGTCTTTAAGTTCCCGATGAGACTCATGAGGTCCATTTCATCCTTGTCGTTCAATTCTTTCAAGGTGGTGGCCTTTATCTCCCATGATGAAGGAAGAGCCCAAATCACTTTTCGCACCTTTTGGTCATTGGAAATATCATCACCTAAAGAAGAAAGAGCATTGGTGATTTTAGTAAACCTTGTAATCATGCAATCAATGGTTTCATCATCAATCATTTTAAAAGATTCATATTGGGACCTTAAGAGATCTATCTTAGCTCTCTTAACTTTTGAAGTCCCCTCGTGTGTGACCAACAAATGTTGCCAAATCTCATAGGCGGATTGGCAATGTATTACCCGTGTAAGGTCATCCTCATTCAAGGAGGTTAGGAGGGAGTTTTGGGCCTTTGAATTAGCCTCATATTCTCTAAAGGTAAAGTCGGACCATGTGCTTTCATCACTATCGGGTCTAACATAGGGTTTGGTCAAGGCTTTTGCAACTAAGCTACCTAAAGATTGTAAAAAGATATTCATCCTAACCTTTCAAATAGGGAAATTAAGTCCATCAAATTTAGGAGGGGTTTTGATGTTATCGGCCATGTTTACTAGTGTATGAATGAAAGAATGCAAATGTTAATTAGCAAATTTTTAAGGATCTCTCTAAGGATGTTAAGCCAAACCTAGAGTCCAAGCTCTGATACCAATTGAAAATTACCTAGAGGGGGGGTGAATAGGTGATTATGCTAATCAATGCACAATAAAAAAAATTTGATGCAACAAGAGAATATAACTATGAAAATGAAGAGCAAGTACAATGTTGCAAAGAAAATGTGAAGCAAGTAGATAAAGCAATGAATATAAAGTTAGCAAGAATTAAGAGCAAGTAAGAACAAGTAAACCAAACACAAACACGAAGAATTTTTCCGAGGTTCGAGTACCCAGCTCTACATCCCCGCCTTCACCCAGAAGGATTTCTAACAACTATAACTTCACAAAGAGGTTACAAAAACACCGGAGTACCCAACTCCACAATTTCAAGTACAAATTCTCTCTTAGTGATCAAAAGACCACAAACTATCTTTTGCAAACGCCTCTTTCCCTTACAAGAGCCCTGTAGAGTAATGGTTAGAATTGAAGCTCAAATAGTGTAAGTGGAAAAGGAAAATGAACTAGAGAGAGTTTAGAAAATAAAACTTCAGCGATGAGAGAATCTTCAGCACGAAAACCAAGGACCAAACTCTCTTGAAAACTTTTGAAGACTTTGAAACTTTTGTATATAGCTTGATTGTTGTTTTTCTTATCTAAACATAACCCTAATCACCACTATTTATAGGATAGGGCTAGGGATCAAAAGGTAAACACATATAATGTCAATAAGGAAGATTTTGACCCATAAAATATCCCTTAAATACGTTTAAAAATGAAAAACACAGTTTTTAAAACGTGTTTAAAACACTAGCCATTATGGCTGAAACAGCTACCTCGGTCGGCTGGCCGGTCGACCGGGATTCAAATAAAAAGAGCCGTTGCAGGCTATCGGTCGGCTGAAATAAACAGAGAGCAAATGTCTTACAGTCAGGCAGGTTCCGGTCGGCCGCATGGTCGACCGTGAAACATGCACACGGATACACACTGCTGCCAGAACCTCGGTCGACTGGGTCAGTCGGCCGGCTTTACCTGGCACAGGGTCGGTCGACCGGACGGTCGACCGGATCAGGCCAAAAGCTGAAATTGAAACAAAATTTTAAGGGGATTTTGATATGAAATAAAATATTTTTGATATGAAACATGTATAATACCTAAAGTTGAGTTTATAAACAAAAGTCTTTATATTAAAATATTTTGTATATCTTTATAGGGAATATTTCTAGGAAATGCATGTGCGCAAAAACATGTGTGTTGGAATATAGAGCTTCAATCCTAATCACTATTCTTTAACAAAACTACAAAAGCTAGAAACAAAACTAATGAATTATCTTGAGCAATCTTGAAGTCTTGAGCCATGTAAAGTCTTGCTAGAGCCTTCTCTTCTATGATCCTTCCTTGATGTGCCATAAGACTTCTTTACTTCATGAACCTAGAAGATCTTGCAATAGCTAAACAATGGCTTCCAAACATGGTACAAACCTGAAACTTATCTTGAACAAACTTATAGTACCAACTAGCTCTTATTTGTTTTGTTATCATCAAAACTCTAAAACAAATGTAGAGTGTAACCTTTTGGGCCAACAGAAGTACTGTCCTTGATCAGGTTAAATACCACACATCTGGTCAAGAAGTACTATCTAGGTGAAAGATCACCTAGAGGGGGGGTGAATAGGTGATTATGCTAATCTAGTCAACTCAATGCGGAATTAAGAGCTAATTTGCAATTTCAACAAGAGATGCACACAACCAAGCCAAGCATATAAGTATGTATGAGCAATATGAATAGATGCAAGGCACAAAGTAAGAGAGAGAGAGAGAGAGAGAGAGTAAGAGTCAATGAACAAGCGCAAACACCAAGATATGTTTCGAGGTTCGAGCACCCAGCTCTACATCCCCGCCTTCACCCAGAAGGATTTTAAGTCCACTAGCTTGTCCACAAAGGACTCCCACAAAGGAAACCTCCACCGAGGATTTGGGGCAATCACAATACAAGGAGTACCCAACTCTTCTCCTTACAAACACAACCTCCTCCTTGAGGCACAACTCCAAGCCAACAAACAATCACCTCACAACCCGAGGGATTAGCACAAAGCCAAGCAAGGATCACCTCACAACTTGAGGGATACAAACCACTTGCACAAACAACCTCCTCAACCCAAGAGGGAAAACCACAAAGCAAAGTGTAGAGGGTTTACAACTTGGTGGTTCAACAACAACCACAAACAATCTCTTTTCCCACACACAACGATCCTATAGAAAAGATAGTAGATTTTTGCTCAAGTGTGGAGAAAACCAAAGGATTTGAAACCAGCAACTCAAAGAAAATCTTTGGGAAATAATAGTAAATGAGGATAGTGAAGTTCAAACAAAAACTTTTCCCAAAATCCCTTTTCTTTGATTTTTCAAACCCTAATAAAAACACCAAAAAGATTGTTCAATTTGAATCCAAAAACCTCTTTTAATTGCTGTGAAAACACCAGAGAGTAGGGAAAAATTCGCACAAAAAATCTTAGAGAAAAACTCTTGCAAATGGGGTATTTATAGGCAAATCTGGAAACTAGCCGTTGGCAGCAGATTTTGCCAAAATAACCATGCCGGTCGACCGGTCCGGTCGACCGTCCAACGGTCAATTTTTGCCCGTTGCAGCTACCGGTCGACCGCCCCGGTCGACCGAAACAAACAGAGAGCTCTGCTCTCAGTCCGGTCGACCGGTCCAGTCGACCGTCCCAAGTCTGCCAAACGTGCACAATTCGTGCACGTCGGTCGACCGACCCGGTCGACCGACTTCAGCCAAGTCGACTTGGTCAGAAGACTAGTCGACTGGTGAAGCCTGGAACAGAAAATACAGTTAGAAATATATTTAAAAATTCTTTTATCTTTTCTAAAAATCATCAAAAATAGTTTTATCATTTGCATTGATATATAAACATGTGGTAAAAAGTTTAGCTCAAATATCAATCAATATGAGCTATTTTTGTGTCTAATCATTTTTACCAAAAACTGTATTTTCTAAAACTTGGATTTTGAATAGAAAATATGTTTTGTCCAAAACTCTTCCAAATACAAAAACATGATATTTAAACACTTTGAAGCATGATGCATATGGATAGAAATCCAATATACATGAAACAAATATATATCATAGTTTTTGTCATTAATTCCAAATTATGTTTTGTCAAAAATATCAAAACATAAAACACATGAATAAGTAAGTCAAAACTAAGTTTGTCTAGGAAATTAAAGCATGCATGTATATAGAACAAATCATATATACATTAAACCATGTAAACTTGTTTTGATCTATCTATTCATAAAAACCAAGATCGGTTAAACCTAAAACCGAAAGACTAAAAACCAATATTCAAAACATGAAACGTGTGTGTTGTGAACTTGAGCATTATCATACTATTCTAATCTTTACAATTTTGGATCTAAACACAAAACTAAACTATGGTACCGAAGTCTTCTTGTAGAGCGCAATCTCCAAGCCGACTCGATCCAAAACTCCTTGATCCATCGAGCAAGTGCTATATGCGATCTTTGACGCTCGGGCTCTTGAATCAACATGTGAAAGATGTGTGGAAGCTTTCACCAACTAATAACTTGATTAATGATCTGAAACTAAAATCACAAGATTATTAGTACACATAACTACATGAGTTAATCATCATCAAAACTAGAGTGGAAGGCCTTTGGGCCAACAATCTCCCCCTTTTGATGATGACAAAACTCATGGAGTTATATATGCATGGATTAAAGTTAAGCTTCAAAGAAGCTCCCCCTTAACTCATGCATAAACAAATAAACATAATGAATATGCGATGAAGGCTCTTAAACGTGAAACATGAAACATGCATATCTATGCATAAACAATAAAGGGTTCTAGATACCAATAAAATGTTCAAAAGCAAAACATGCTCTAGATACTAATTCCAATGAAATGTTTAAAACAAAACATGCTCTAGATACCAATTACACTCTAGAGATACCAATTACAAAACATCCAATTACAAAACAAGCTTTAGATACCAATTAAAATTAAACTAAATTAAACTTAATATATGCAAAATAGAAACATGCATATATAAACCCAAATTCTTCTCCCCCTTTTTGTCAATCATCAATAAAGGGGTAAAAACCAAAACAAAATCTTCTTTCTTTTTAATACAAGGAATCAGTCTTTAATAAGGGGTAAAAGCAAAACCAAATCAATAGAAAAATCAATAAATATTTCTCCCCTTTTATTCGAAACAATGAATAAAAAAAATATTTTCTCCTCTTTTTGTCTAAAACAAAACCAAAGTCAATTAGAGGTACCAATTGAAAATATGTCAAAGAATAGCATTTTGATACCAATTGAACGGAAACAAACAAAATATTGATACCAATTTTAAGCAAAACACATGAAACATCTTGATACCAATTGAAATTAAACATAGTGAATTTGAATGTCTAAACACAAATGTTTTGATACCAATTGTAAATCATTTTCATTTTAAACATATGATACCCAATTTGAAATTTTCAATCATAAAGTAAGGGAGTGGGAATCAAATACCAATTGAGAAATCACCAATTGAAAGACAAAATCAAATTTTCTCCCCCTTTATGAAATACCAACTAAAATGATGCATAGGCTTGATACCAATTTAAAAGTAATCAATTGAAACAAAATTGAAACTCAAGCACTAGCATAAACAAGATTTTGTGCTTAAAGATATAGGAATATAATAAGCACAAATAAAACATATATATGTATGAAGAATAGATACCAATAGAAATTGATATTCTTGGAATGGAAAGCATACATACATACAAACACATATGAGTATACAAGAAATGTCAAGATTGATACCAATTGAAAGAATTCAATGATACCAATTAAAATAAAAATGTATGTCTCATATCACTATACCTCCCAATCATGGTTCAAGATTTAAATGATTTTCATTATAAAGCATGCATGAACATGATCTCCCATCCATCCTCCCATAGATGGTAGGGGTTTTCAAAAATAGATTTGAAAATAAGCTTTGTTTGAAAATCTCTACCATAGTGAAGAATACGAACTAGTTATAGGAAAAACTTTTAAAACTAGTACGAAATCCTTCAAGTAAGGAATAAAACACAATTATTTTTCATGAAACACATGTAAATCACATGATCACTAAACACTCAAAGTCCATAAAGCTCATTCAAATTCTCATGAAAACAAATCATGAGTAAACTAATAAAGCGAGTGTACAAGTAAAATGTGACACATATCGACATGAAAATATTCAATTAAGCTCATATGAAATTCTTTGAAAACATGAAATTCATCTAAACGATTTAAACTTCAAGGCATATGTATGTCATGTACAAACTAAAGTATACATACATATTCTAAACATAATGAGTCCACAAGAGTATATGCATGAAGGCACGTGGCTCAAGGATGTATATGTATAAATAATAGTTTGGACAAGATGGACATATACATGAAGTTAAACAAATAAACACGAAATCAAGAAAAACTAAATTTTCACCAAAACTAATTTCATTTCAAGGTATATGTATGAATTGTCAACACAATAAGTATACATACATATCCCTAAACACAATTGAGTCCTTATATATAGATTTGCATGAAAAGCAAATGACTCAAAGGGTATACATGTATATCTTAAGGTTTGGCAAAATAAACATATACATGAAATGAATACTCATACACATAAAACAAATCCAAAAATAGGAATACAAGTTTAAAATGCATGAATCATCAAAACTAGGCTATACTATCACATTTAATGGGTACAAATAAGCATCCAAGCACAAACATATATAAAGATTTATTTGTGTCCCACTACATGTGCAAGTATAAATTCTAGTCTTAATGAAAACTAACATCTAAACAAGTAATCAAATCATTAAGCATGAAACGGGATACAAATCAATCATGAAAGACAAAAAAAATGATCATGAAGAACATCCACATGCTATTAGAATCAAGAAATACATAATAGCCTATAAATATCAAAACATGTGGCTAAATTAGAAATCATACAACACAAGTTATTTATCAAAACATGAATCATTAAAACAAAAAGTCATAGTCAACCATATGACTTGCATGACAAAGACATGTGCATAAGATCTATGATTAACATGATAGCTAAACATAAGGAGAACACAAAATATGGGTCCATACTAAACATGGGTGTCTCAACAACTAATCATGTAAAGCATAAGTCTAATAAACATGGCAAATATCATACTAATCATGTAATAATGGAACATGATTCAATAAGAACAAAAATCATAAATATCCAAATGGTCATAATGCATATGCATGTGCATTAGATCTAGGGCATACATGTTAGTTTAAACAAGGTGAGAACACTAAGTATAGATCCATATAAAACATGGGTGCTCAAGTAACTAAACATGTATAATACTATTCTAATGAGCATGGCATAAGTATAATGAACAATAAACCATAGCATGCTATAAATAGATGAACATGAAAAGCATGCAAATAAAAATGGGAGTTAGAGAATGATACCAAAATCGATGAAGGTGCATCTCTAATTCTCAAAACCAAGGTGGTCCTCCCACCAAATCTCCTTGAGAGTAAAGCATCCAAATGGTTCTCTTTAGGCACGGAACGCATCCACTCCAAGGCACCAACACTCTCACGTTTCGCGAGAGCTCCCACCTACATCAAAAAGTATAGAGGTGGTCTTTGGTACCCATTTCTTTGTGGGTCCACGGGGGTTAGTATCCTTTCTAACCAAAACAAGATTAGTTGCTAAATTTTCATGATAGATACGATCATAAACAAAATCTATCAAGATGGCCTTTTCGGCCACAATGTGTACATGTGTACACATGAGCATACGTGCGATGGTGGTGACCGTGGAAAGCATGTGTATGCCGTGAAGGGTGAGCATGCAAAGATGGACCTTGTTTCTTGTGAATCAAGGTTTCCAAACGTGTATGATTCAATGTGCATTGGCTCAAAGTGGAGCCCAAACATTCAACACTTTTCTTCAAAACATTTATATCATTTTCAATGGAGGAAGATAAAGTGGAGCATGCAATAGGTGTGCAAGAAGAAGAAGAAGCTATACTAGCATGGCACTCATGAATATCAATCTCATTTTGCAAAGATTCATTTTTCTTCAAAACTAAATCCAATTCTTTTGTAATTGAATCAATTTTATTTTTCAAAATAAGGTTATCTTTTAAAATAAAATCCAATTTAGAAGATAAAACCTCATTGTGCTTCACAACATCATTACAATTATTTTTGTTTTTCAAAATCTCAATCTCATCAAGGGCAAGGTCTAGTTGAGATCTTAGTGAGTCACGTTCACTAGTGATCTCTTCCTTTTCTTGCAAAACTAATTCAAAATTAGAACATAAATCCTTTAATTCATTTTTCAAAACAAGGTTGTCCTCTTTCAAAAGATTGTGTTTTTCCAATAAATTTTCAAGCTTTTGAGCAAGTTCCAAATTTAAAGTTTGAACTTCAAAACAACCATGGCAATAGGAACTAGAGCTATCATCTAATTGAGTGTCCGATTGTACCTCAAGGGAGTTTTTCCCTTGGACCATGAAGCAATGCTCTTCGGACTTTTCTCTCTTAGATCTCCTCATCTTGTTGATAATCCTTGGAAGCTCGGGAGACGTCAATAAGCTCCAAACTACAAAAGCCGAGTCATAATGATTAAACACGGGTAAAAGATGTTCACCTAGAGATGCTCTAAGTGTTCTAAGTGCTAATGCATTTGCCTTCTTATGCTTGCTACTATTGGCGAATTATTCCATAGTGGAGGCTTGATAAACTAGATGTCCTAGTCTTTTCAAATGGCTACTCATATTGGCCTTCCAAGCATCAAGTCTAATATGGTCAAACATAGGAGGGCTATCCATTAGAGCAAACTAAATGAGTGTAAATGAACAATGCAAATGAAGATTAGCAAACCAAGATCTCACTCCTAGGTGGTTAAACCTAAATATCAGGAGCGCTAGCTCTGATACCAATTGAAAGATCACCTAGAGGGGGGGTGAATAGGTGATTATGCTAATCTAGTCAACTCAATACGAAATTAAGAGCTAATTTGCAATTTCAACAAGAGATGCACACAACCAAGCCAAGCATATAAGTATGTATGAGCAATATGAATAGATGCAAGGCACAAAGTAAAGAGAGAGAGAGAGTAAGAGTCAATGAACAAGCGCAAACACCAAGATATGTTTCGAGGTTCGAGCACCCAGCTCTACATCCCCGCCTTCACCCAGAAGGATTTTAAGTCCACTAGCTTGTCCACAAAGGACTCCCACAAAGGGAACCTCCACCGAGGATTTAGGGAATCACAATACAAGGAGTACCCAACTCTTCTCCTTACAAACACAACCTCCTCCTTGAGGCACAACTCCAAGCCAACAAACAATCACCTCACAACCCGAGGGATTAGCACAAAGTCAAGCAAGGATCACCTCACAACTTGAGGGATACAAACCACTTGCACAAACAACCTCCTCAACCCAAGAGGGAAAAGCACAAAGCAAAGTGTAGAGGGTTTACAACTTGGTGGTTCAACAACAACCACAAACAATCTCTTTTCCCACACACAAAGATCCTATAGAAAAGATAGTAGATTTTTGCTCAAGTGTGGAGAAAACTAAAGGATTTGAAACCAGCAACTCAAAGAAAATCTTTGGAAAATAATAGTAAATGAGGATAGTGAAGTTCAAACAAAAACTTTTCCCAAAATCCCTTTTCTTTGATTTTCAAACCCTAATAAAAACACCAAAAAGATTGTTCAATTTGAATCCAAAAACCTCTTTTAATTGCTGTGAAAATACCAGAGAGTAGGGAAAATTCGCACAAAAAATCTTAGAGAAAAACTCTTGCAAATGGGGTATTTATAGGTAAATCTGGAAACTAGCCGTTGGCAGCAGATTTTGCCAAAATAACCATGCCGGTCGACCGTCCAACGGTCAATTTTTGCCCGTTGGCAGCTACCGGTCGACCGCCCCGGTCGACCGAACAAACAGAGAGCTCTGCTCTCAGTCCGGTCGACCGGTCCGGTCGACTGTCCCAAGTCTGCCAAACGTGCACAATTCTGTGCACGTCGGTCGACTGACCCGGTCGACCGACTTTAGCCAAGTCGACTTGGTCAGAAGACTAGTCGACTGGTGAAGCCTGGAACAGAAAATACAGTTAGAAATATGTTTAAAAATTCTTTTATCTTTTCTAAAAATCATCAAAAATAGTTTTATCATTTTGCATTGATGTATAAACATGTGGTAAAAAGTTTAGCTCAAATATCAATCAATATGAGCTATTTTTGTGTCTAATCATTTTTACCAAAAACTGTATTTTCTAAAACTTGGATTTTGAATAGAAAATACGTTTTGTCCAAGACTCTTCCAAATACAAAAACATGATATTTAAACACTTTGAAGCATGATGCATATGGATAGAAATCCAATATACATGAAACAAATATATATCATAGTTTTTGTCATTAATTCCAAATTATGTTTTGTCAAAAATATCAAAACATAAAACACATGAATAAGTAAGTCAAAACTAAGTTTGTCTAGGAAATTAAAGCATGCATGTATATAGAACAAATCATATATACATTAAACCATGTAAACTTGTTTTGATCTATCTATTCATGAAAACCAAGATCGGTTAAACCTAAAACCGAAAGACTAAAAACCAATATTCAAAACATGAAACGTGTGTGTTGTGAACTTGAGCATTATCATGCTATTCTAATCTTTACAATTTTGGATCTAAACACAAAGCTAAACTATGGTACCGAAGTCTTCTTGTAGAGCGCAATCTCCAAGCCGACTCGATCCAAAACTCCTTGATCCATCGAGCAAGTGCTATATGTGATCTTTGACGCTCGGGCTCTTGAATCAACATGTGAAAGATGTGTGGAAGCTTTCACCAACTAATAACTTGATTAATGATCTGAAACTAAAATCACAAGATTATTAGTACACATAACTACATGAGTTAATCATCATCAAAACTAGAGTGGAAGGCCTTTGGGCCAACACTAGGATCATGTTAACATTATACCTCTGATCACCTAGCCAGAGCCATCTGACTATTTTATCCCTTCATGGAACCCTCTTTCCCAAATGAGATGGATTCTGACTCTCTCTGATTGGTTGGATGGATTAGAGTTTAGGATCAAAGATGTTGGGGAGAGCGCCAAAGAAAAGTGTATTTCTTCAAGAGGATTGCATCATCGCTTGCTGATATCTTGCATGGTATCCACATTGAAGATTGATAAAGGCAAACTATCAGTTTTAGTCTTGTCACTCTTCTCACTGCCGACATCGAGTAGATCGAACCTTGTGAGACAATGATGCATGATGTCAATATTAAAGAAATGATAAAAGCAAACTATTGATTTTAGTTTGTCATTCTACTCTAGTATATAGACCTACATCCACCTTCAATTTGAAAGAATAGGTCATATTTTGAAGTTGAGCATGTATAGGCAGCACTTTTGGGCACTCTTCTTCTTGATCGTTCCTCTCAGAAGGATGGCTCTTCTGGCTTGGCTTTTTCATATATGATGATGGCATGTCTCCAACCACCTCCTTCCCTTGTTTGATCGATCGTCACTCAGCTCCAAGGCTCATTCATCCAAACATTCAGATACATTGATTAAGCGGGTTTATCTGATGACTTATTAACCTAAACTCATTAAAGAAGGTTCGTGATGCACTTTCATATAATCTTTCTAGTGTTTCCACATTTATATCAAGACCTAACAATCGGTTGAGAACCATGGTTTTGGTTACGAGTTAGACGGGAGAAACCTCACAGGGAAGGTTACTTTTCTGGTAAACTTCCCACGGAGTTTTACAATCACTTCTTTAATGCATAGCGAGATTTTAAAGGTCATCTATGAAATAAACATAAAAAGTACATCATGTATTTTGTCAAAACTATTCACCACAAGTAACATAATAATCCAACATCTCTGATGGCTAAGGATAGAGGAACATATTAGCTTTTAAGTTCAATGAAAAATCCTAAACAACTAATCACGCTGAGGGGAATAGCACTGTCTAGCCCAACTCAAATGATAGTTAGTAAAGGCAAACCAAGTTCATTAGTAGTTGAGGGTTTGCTAAATCCTAAGGGATTTATTCCCACATAATCCCACAAAAATCCTTTGCCAATTCCCTTCCATGGGATGGTAGGTCTACAAAACAAGTCCACATTATGTTAATAATGCACTTCTGACAGTCAGACTTTAATATTCCCAGTAGATAAAACTTTTACTTATCAATTCTCTTCAATAGAATGACGGATAAACCAAACTTGCTCAAATCATAAAATCAAACCCAGTCAAGTTAACATTATACCTTTGACTAAACTTGCTTAAATCGCAAAACAAATCCTAGTCAAGTTAAGCATCACCACTCTGACCAAAATTGCCTGAGTCATAAAATAAATCATTATCACGTCAACATCACACCTCAGAACACCTCAGATAGTAATTCTTCTCGATTTTCTCAACAAAAATAAGATTAATATCTTCAATGCTAAGTTAACAGTCACCTATGGCATGCATACCTGTCGTATTAACATCACACCAGTTACAGTAGTTCTTCTCAATTTTCTTAACAAAAATGAGATTATATCTTCAGTGCTAAGTTAACAGTCTCCTATGGCAAGTATCCCTGTCATATTAACATCACACCTCTGACAGTAATTTTTCTTGATTTTTTCAACAAAAATGAGATTATATCATCAGTGCTAAGTCAACAGTCACCTCTGGCATGCATCCCTGTCATGTTAACATCACAACTCTGACAGTTCTTGATTTTCTCAAGACCAATAATATTATATCTTTAGTGCTAAATTAATCGTCACCTCTAGCATGCAAAACAAGTCCCTATCAAGTAAAAAATCATAAGTCTAACACTAACTTCATTCAATTTTTCCAATAAAAAGGAGAATCCTCTCCTATTTCAACTTCCCAAGTAAGGTTACACAATTTTCCATTGTTAAGTTAACTGTCACCTTTGGCAATCAAAATCAATTGCTTTAGTCTGTCTGATTTTCAACTTAAAAGAAAATAGATAAGATTTGAAAAGCAAAACAATTACTTTTATTAAAACCAAAAATAAAAGTGATACAATATACTATCTCTCTATTATTCAAAAAAAAAGGTAAAGATAAATGAGTGTTACAAAAGAGAAAAGAAAAAAGTTATTCCCGTATAGCAAGGGATTTTATTTGTTCTTTCAACTTGGCAATATCCCATTGGTGAGTCCTTCAGCCACAGCCATAGCCTGATCCTTAAGCTCATCCTCGATCAACAGTCTTCTAGCGGCATGCTTGGCCCAAAGAGTCTCTAACCCAGAAGATCAGACAGTCAGCTCATGTTGCACTTGGCTCCTAGCATTCTCGACATCTTCTTCCGCTCCTGCTCCAGTACTTGCTTATTATCTTGATTTATGGCTTGCACCTTGACAATAACTTCCCAAGCATAAGCAATAATGTTCTCCATGCTTTTTACTCTAAGCTCAGAATTCTGAAGATTGGTTGATAGACTTTAATAGCTGACTCAGATGTGTCCAGATGATGGGTCTCTTCAGCTATCACCTTCTCAGCCTTTTCATGAAGATGTTCTTGATCAGTGCAGAGTTGCCTAGTACTAATTAAGAAGTAGCAATTAAGCTGGCACCCTCTAGGTTCCGCTCGTGCCTGGTACACCTTGTCTCGCTCGTAACCACCAACCTTCTTGATATTCTCAACACGATTCTTGAGTAGTGATCAAGGAACTCGAAAGAGCTTCTCCCGGAGAGCACCAACTCGATGCAATATTCAAGTAGTGAAAAGAATTGGTTAATCACTTGAGTGATCAGATCTTCCAAAATATCTACAGTTGAAGCAAAGCTGGTTGGAGCACTCGATGACTCGGTCTCTACAATAGTGATCATGGTACCCTCTGAAGATGGAGGTGGCATGCTCGCCTCTCCTAAAAATACTGGCCCGAAGTACCACAGGAGCTTCAGAAGTTGAAGTTGTTAGCCCAAAGATCCATCACTCTAGTTTTGATGATGATTAACTCATGTAGTTATAATACTAATGATCTTGTGGTTATATAGTTTCAGATTTATAATCAAAATTTTAGTAGGTGCTTAGCTTCAACAAAGGAGTTTTGCAGCTTACACATGTAGATTCAAGAGCTCGCATGTCAAGATCGCGTCTAGCACTCGGAAGCTTTTTGGATCATGTTTGGATAAAGTTGGCTTGGAGAAGGAGTTCTACAAGAAGAATTTGGTTTGTTTAGTTTGTGTTTACATCTTGTGTAAGATAGACTAGTATTGATATGCTCAAGTTCACACATACACACAAAAGTTTGGTTTTCGGTTTAACCGATTTTTAGATTTCAAGTTTACATATATATGGTTTTCATGTATAGATAAAATTAAAACAAGTTTACATGGTTTCATGTATATTAGACTTCATCTATATACATATACGCTTTATATGTTTAGAAAAACTTATTTTAATGATCCTATTCATGTGTTTTAGAGTTTTATATTTAACAAAACCTAATTTGGATTTTATGTCAAAAATATAGATATATATCTTTTATATGTGTATTGGATTCTATTCATATACAATATGCTTGAAATATGTTTCAATATCATATTTTTGTATTTATATAAGTTTGGGGAAAATCGAATTTTCATTTCAAATTTGGTTTTCGAAAAATACAGTTTTTGTTTGAGGCCAAATATTTTATGTCACAAAAATAGTTCAAATAGTTTGTAATATGTGTTGATTTTTGGTCACACATACTTATTATTCAAATATCTAACACGAACTTATTTTTGTGGAATGTATGATTATTTATGGGATTTTATTGGAGATTAAATATCTAAGTTTCAAGTTCGGTAATTTCTACCAGAACTGCTGGCGGTCGACCGGACCAGTGGTCGGTCAATCGGACTGGTCGACCAATGTGCACAAGGACGTGCACATGGCCAGCCTAGTGGCCGGTCGACCGGGCGATCGACCGACTAAAAGTACCCCACTCTCGGGTACTGCCGGTCGACCAGGCGGTCGACCGACAGGCTGTGCCCGGCCGACAGCGGTCAGAAATATTACCGTTGGGCGGGTCGACTGGCCGGTCGACCGGAAGGGCAATCTTAACTTTTCTGCTGCAACGGTTATATTATTTGAGAGGCTATAAATAAGCCATCTCTTGGGCTGTTTTCAATAAGGTTTTTGAGAGATATTTTTTCTATTTTTCTAAGTTGTTTAGCAGCAAGTTTAAAAAGTTTTTGTGCATAAAAGTTTGATCTTTTATTTTGTTTTCAAGGGTTGAAAAAATCAAAGAGAAAGTGAGTCTTTGGGAAACTAATTTTGATATTCATTTCTATTTCATTCTACTATTTTTTCCAAGTATTTTCTTTGCAGTTTGTTTCCAAACACCTTGTTTTCTCACACTTGAGCTATCATATCTATCCTAAATTCGTATCGAAACACCTTGTTTTTCAAGTATTTTCTTGTAGAACGCTGTCTCCAACTTGACTCGATCCAAACGCGATTCCCCGAACTTGACTCCAACGAGTGCTAGATGTGAACTTTGACGCTCGAGCTTATGAATCACCATGTGAAAGCTCCAAAACACCTTTGTTGAAGCTAATCACCTAATAATATCTTGGTTAAATATCTGAAACTAAATATCACAAGATTATTAGTAAACTATAACTACTTGAGTTAATCATCATAAAAAATAGAGTTGAAGGCCTCTGGGCCAACAACTTGGGGATCGACTCCGAAGACTGGGATATTTTTGGCCTAAGATGATCCCTGACGCCATTACTTCGCTAAAAATTGTCACGCTTGTCAGGTCCATGGTGACTTCATCCATCAAGCACCAAGATATCTTCGCTCTACAACCACAACCTGGCCATTTGAGATGTGGAGAATGGACGTGGTCGGCCCTATCCGCCCACCTTCATCCAAAGAACATCGGTTCATTTTAGCTATAACTGACTATTTCTCTAAATGAGCTGAAGCTATTCCCTTGAGAGAGGTAAAAGCATCTAACGTGGTCAAATTCATTAAACATCATGTCATTTACCGCTTTGGTGTACCACGACGGTTGTTCATGATAATGGGCCCCACTTCGTCAGCCAGACTTTTCAGAGGTTCTGCAATAAGTTCAGAATTCAGAGTGCGTCCTCAACAACATACTACCCGGCCACTAACGGCCTCGCAGAAGCTTTCAACAAGACTATTGGAAAACTTCTCAAGAAATTCGTATCGAAAAGCCAATGTGACTGGGACGACAAGTTAGGTGAATGCTTATGGGCCTATCGCACGACGGTTCGAACCCCGACGAAGGCTACACCTTTCTCCTTGGTATATGGGTATGAAGCTATACTCCCAGTAGAAATCCAAGTCCCATCTCTACATGTCACCTTGACAGCAGAGATGACAAATGAGGAGAAGTATCAACTGCGACTCCAAGTGCTGGAGGCTTTGGACAATAAACGTGTGCAAGCTTAACAGCAAATCGAGCTCTGTCAAGCTCGAATTACCAGAGCCTTCAATAAGAAAGTTAAGGAGTGAACTTTCAAGAAAAGAGACCTTGTCTTAGCTGTTAGAAGACCTATGGTGATGACGCATAAGACCAAAGGAAAATTTCAGCCCAAATGGGAAGGACCATTTGTAGTAGAGTCGGTCTACTCAAATGGAGCATATCGCCTCATAACCTCAGACAGCGATATGCTCATAATGCCAATCAACGGCAAATTCTTGAAGAAATACTATCCTTGATAGCACTCTTCTCCTGATCAGGTTAATACTACACCTCTGATCAAAACTCTAGATCCAAGATGAACGCCAAAGAAAAGATTTCTTCCTCTACTAGATCACATCACGATTAATCAGCATCAAGCTAATCAAAGCGCTGGTTACATCATAATGCATAATGTAAAATTTGAAGAAGAAACAAAATGTAAAACTTCGGTTTAAGCTTAGTTACTCTTCTACTGATATCCAACGCCTCTGACGGCTAAGGATAGAGGAAAATGTTGGCTTTAAGTCCAACATAAGTCTACACAACTATCATGCTGAGGGGAATAGCATGGCTAGCCCAACTCAAACGGTGGTTGGTAAAGGCCCATCAAATTCGTTGATAGCTGAGGATTTACCTAAGGGACTTTGGTCGCATCCTCTCCTCCAAAATCTCCTACCAATTCTCACCCACAGAATGATAGGGCCACTAAAAAACCAGTGTTCATCTCTCTAATGAAATGAACTGGGATTTGTTAAGTTAATATTAAACCTCAGACAACCAGATTTTCCAATCCCCAGTGGATTTAGTCAAGTTAATATTAAACTTCTGACAACAAAACTCATTAGAAATCTCGCTGTTATGTTAATACTATATCTCTAATGGCAAATTTCTCATGTCTCAGGAAATCAACGATTGTTACGTTAATATTAAACCTCTGACAGTTCATTTTTCTTTTCACCCAAAATCCCCTACCAATTCTCTTCCATAGAGTGGTAGGTCTACAAATACAATCATTGCTACATTAACACTACACCTCTGACAATGAAAAAATTTCAATACTCCCCAACGAGTACAAACTTTACTTGTCTCTCCTATACATGGAGTCACAAGTCGTTAAAATTGCTCCTATCGCAAATCAATTCTTGTCAAGTTAAAATTAAACCTCTGATATTCTAAATTTCACTTGTCAATTCTCATCAATAGAATGACAAGTCCTCAAAATTGCTCCTATCACAAACTAATTCTTGTCAAGTTAAAATTAAACCTCTGACATTCCAAAATCTACTTGTCAATTCTCATCAATAGAATGACAAGTCCTCAAAATTGCTCCTATCGCAAACTAATCTTGTCAAGTTTAAAATTACACCTCTGAAAAATTATTGTTAAGTTTAACACCATACCTCTAACAGTGATTAAGTTGCTGCCAAGTTCAATATTAAGCCTATGACATGTTGAAACTTGTTTTGATGAAGACTTTTGTGAAGCATGTCATTTGGAGCTCTAACACACGAAGAATCAAGAGTTCTACATGATCAAGATGTCCCAAAGAGAGTTGATATGATGTGATTTGTAATTATGAAATAGCATGTAAAAAGCCTTGATGCACACACACATATCATTGTCCATTAGTCGACTTATAGTCCCTTTATAGTTGACTAATCAACTTGGTAGTCGACTAACCCAAACCCCATAGTCAACTAGTCTTGTGTCCAAAACAGACCCAACTCTCTATTTCTGCATTAGTCGACTTGACAGTAAAATGTAGTCGACTAATAGCTTTTGTAGTCGACTAACCCTTGGCCCCTAGTCGACTAATCCCTGGTCCAGTCGACTTGAAGGAAGTTGCAGTCGACTTGATTCAGTTAAACCAGAAAACTGTCACTCGAACTTAACCTTACCTAGTCGACTTATAGTCAAACTTAGTCGACTGATCTTGTGAAAATTGCCTAGTATAGTCAACTAACTCTATAGGCAAATCGACTATAGGCAGTTTCTGACTGTTGGACAGTTTCTGTTATCTGGTCTTTTGTGCAACGTTTTCCAACGTTCCAATCTTTTGAATTGCTCCTATAACTACCCTAACTTACCCTAGTCTTCAGCTATATAAAGGGTGGTTAGTCCAAAGGCCAAATACTAAGAAAAATCTTCAGTTTTCCAAAGCCAAAATTCTGTCAAAAATCTGAAAACTGTTTTTTCAACTTTTGTTATTCACTAAAAGTCATTTCCATTGTGAAGTTCTCTGAAGTTTCTCCTATACTAGACCTTATTCACGTTCATACACAATACCAAGGCTTATAGGAAAGTTGTAATACTCAAAGAAAGCATTATACACGCGTGGCTTCTTGGTGTAGAGGCAGTTGTACAAGGTGAAGGTGTTCTCTTGGTGTAGAGAGATGGTGTACACATTTGGCAAAGGGGATTTGTCAAGTGGTGTGCATGGTTGTGATTTTGGGTGTACAAAATCAAGGATAAAGGAAAATCTCAAGTGGGTGGCTTGGGGACTGGATGTAGGTCATGAGGACCGAACCAGGATAAATCTCTCGTGTTTGCGTTTGTCTAAACTTTTCTGAGATTTATTTTCCTTTTTGCAAGTTTATTTATTTGCTTAACGTTAATCCTTCTTATTTTAGTTTTGTGTTGATTTGGGTATTTTTAGATCTACAATTGCCAACAGAGATAGTTCCGCATTTGACATCATCTCGGGACCAACACTTGGTATCAGAGCGGGTACAAGTCAACATCAAAGATGGCAACGGAGTTCTCATCATCCCAATTCAAAGAAGGACATTCTACACAACGTCCACCGCTATTTGACGGATCTAACTATAACTATTGGAAGTGTAGAATGAAGATCTACTTGCAATCGCTGAACTACGACCTTTGGAACATCGTAGAAGCATCGTACACCAAGCCAACAACCAACTACAACCTTGGAGTGAAGATCAAAAGAAGAACGCGAACCTTGACGCCAAAGCATTGAATGCCTTGTTCTGTGCCTTAACCAAAGAAGAGTTCAACCGTGTGTCAACAGCCACTTCTGCACATCAAATATGGCATACTCTTCAGGTAACACACGAAGGCACAAATAAAGTTAAGGAATCTAAAATATCTGTTCTTGTCCACAGGTTTGAATTATTCAAAATGGAGGAGAATGAAACCATATCCGAAATGGTTACAAGTCACCGACATTACCAATTCATTAGCATCTCTTGGAAAGGACTACACCCAAGTTGAAAGAGTTCGTAAGATCCTTCGTGCACTTACACCAGAATGGGAGAAGAAGACAACCGCTATTGAAGAGGCGAATGATCTCTCAACTATGACATTAGAAAACCTAATCGGTAATCTAATGGCATATGAAGTGCAGTTAGAAAAAAGAAAGAAGGACAAACGACAACACCACTCAAAGAAGAAAGAAATTGCCTTCCATGCATCTTCCGACACGGATGATTCCAATGACGATGAAAAGGAGATGGCAATGCTTTCAAAGAAATTGAGGAGATTTCTAAAGCAAGGTAAATTCAAATGCTTTAATTGTAATAAACCAGGTCATATGAAGATGGATTGCCCTTTGCTCAAGAAAAAAAAAATACAAGAGCAAAAAGTTCAGAAAGAAGAAAAACTACGAAGCATCATCAGAATACAGTGATTCATCTTCCTCGGATGAAGAAGAAACCACTGAACGTGTCAACCTATGTTACATGGCACTAGAAGATGATGAGGTATCATTTTCTGAACTTTCTGATGCATTTCATGAATTGTTTATTGATCTGAAAAATGAAAAATTGAAAAATAAAGTTTTATCAAAAGAAAATGAAAAACTTTTAAAGGAAAATTCATGTTATGCTTTACAATATTCTTCTATAAATTCTCAACAAGATGAGTTTGAAAAAGTCATATCATCTTTGAAAAATGAAAATGAGAAGTTTATAAAAGAGAACATTTTTCTGAAAAAGGAAACTGAATCTTTGAATAAAAGGATTTCTATTTTAGATAAAGATATTTCAGTTTTCAAAAAGAAATATGAAGATCTTTTGCAAAATGTGACTAAGTTCAATAAAGGAAAAGAAAAATTGAATGATTTATTATCTTTTCAGAAGTTGTCACATGATAATCATTATGGTATTGGATATAATGAAAAGTCTTCATATGTTAGTAATCCATATGTGAAAAGAAAGTCTAATCATGTTTCAAAAAGAATTAAGACAAAGTTTATATGGATTCCTAAGAATTTAAGTTTTCATGATAAAAATACATATATTGCTTCATACATTCATGATATATGTGATTCTTGCAACTATGTGTATACTAACAAGTGGAAACTAAATTCTAAATGGATTTGGACTCCTAAAGGTTAATATGTTCTTTTATGTTTGGTACCATCTAACGTTTATCTTGCAGGTACCATGTAAAAATTGATAAGAACATATATATATATATATATATATATATATATATATATATATATATATATATATATATATATATATATATATATATTTACTAATATATTTGTTGCAGGGGAGAACAAAGTCTTTTCATATTTGTTATAACCCAATTTCTACAGGGGGAGAAAAATATAACATATTTTCTGCAGGGGAGCACTTGTGCACACAAAGCGTCATCATCAAAAAGGGGGAGAATGTTGAAACTTGTTTTGATGAAGACTTTTGTGAAGCATGTCATTTGGAGCTCTAACACACGAAGAATCAAGAGTTCTACATGATCAAGATGTCCCAAAGAGAGTTGATATGATGTGGTTTGTAATTATGAAATAGCATGTAAAAAGCCTTGATGCACACACACATATCATTGTCCATTAGTCGACTTATAGTCCCTTTATAGTCGACTAATCAACTTGGTAGTCAACTAACCCAAACCTCTTGTGTCCAAAACAGATCCAACTCTCTGTTTCTGCATTAGTCGACTTGACAGTAAAATGTAGTCGACTAATAGCTTTTGTAGTCGACTAACCCCTGGCCCCTAGTCGACTAATCCCTGGTCCAGTCGACTAGAAGGAAGTTGCAGTCGACTTGATTCAGTTAAACCAGAAAACTGTCACTCAAACTTAACCTTACCTAGTCGACTTGTAGTCAAACTTAGTCGACTTATCTTGTGAAAATTGCCTAGTATAGTCGACTAACTCTATAGGCAAGTCGACTATAGGCAGTTTCTGACTGTTAGACAGTTTCTGTTATCTGGTCGTTCGTGCAACGTTTTTTCAACGTTCCAATCATTTGAATTGCTCCTATAACTACCCTAACTTACCCTAGTCTTCAGCTATATAAAGGGTGGTTAGTCCAAAGGCCAAATACTAAGAAAAATCTTCTGGTTTCCAAAGCCAAAATTCTATTAAAATCTGAAAACTGTTTTTCCAACTTCTGTTCTTCACCAAAAGTCATTTCCATTGTGAAGTTCTCTGAAGTTTCTCCTATACTAGACCTTGTCACGTTCATACACAATACCAAGGCTTATAGGAAAGTTGTAATACTCAAAGCAAGTATTGTACACGGGTGGCTTCTTGGTGTAGATGCAGTTGTACAAGGTGAAGGTGTTCTCTTGATGTAGAGAGAAGGTGTACACATTTGGCAAAGGGGATTTGTCAAGTGGCGTGCATGGTTGTGATTTTGGGTGTACAAAATCAAGGATAAAGGAAAATCTCAAGCGGGTGGCTTGGGGTTTTCCTGGATGTAGGTCACGAGGACCGAACCAGGATAAATCTCTCGTATTTGCGTTTGTCTAAACTTTTCTGAGATTTATTTTCCTTTTTGCAAGTTTATTTATTTGCTTAACGTTAATCCTTCTTGTTTTAGTTTTGTGTTGACTTGGGTATTTTTAGATCTACAATTGCCAACAGAGATAGTTCCGCATTTGACATCATCTCGGGACCAACATGACAGTCACTTTCCCTCAGGCTTTCATATCGAAGCTGAGATGAGCAATACTAAGTTTAACATCACACCTCTAGCGTTCAGTTCATTGTTAAAGTTCAACAATACACCTATGACAATGACTTTCCCTTGAACTTCCTTATCGAAGTAGAGATGATTAATGCCAAGCTCAAAATTACACCTCTAGCATTATCTTCATTGTCAAGTTCAACATTACACCTATGACAGTGATGTTTTCAATCTTTTCAAATGAAACTGAAACTCCCTTTGAGCCAAGTTAATATCACACCTCTAACTTACATTTCTGTCAAGTCAATATCACACCTTTGAAAGTAATCTTAAATTCCTGACACAGAATTTTCCCAAACTTTGACTTGTTAAGTTAATATCGCATTTCTAGCAAGTCAAGAGTTTGTACTTCTATGTGTCTGATTTTTAATGCAAAAAAGGAATTCAAGGCATATCATAAGACAAGAAAAAGTGTCACTTTTATTTATATTCAAACATATAAAAGTGATACAAGACGGTCTCTTATACAATAAGATTGGGTATTACAATAAAGGAGTTCAAAGAAGTCCCTCTCTCTTAGCGAAAGGTTGCACTCACTCCTCAAGACATCTACACCACTCCAAATACAAGATGTTTGGAAGAGCGCCGAAGAAAGGTTCCTCTCTTCTTCCATTGAATCACGTCGCAGTTGACCAGTGCTGAGACGACCGAGTGCTGACTACATCATGATACATGATGTAAACATTGAAGAAGCTCATCGCTAACCGAGAGCGAGAGCAATGGTGTTTCTCGAGGATGAAATGCAGAAGAACATTCTGATTCCACCTGACTGTAATCCTTCGCTTAATGGCAAATTTTACCACCAGAAAGTTAGATCTTCCTTAATTAAAATTGGCAAAGGGAGGATCCGAGACTTTACTAGTGACATCCTCTTTCCTGTGGCCTCCAAGGACACCATACCCACCACCATACCACTGTGACCATGATAAACCCGAGACAGTACTGGGCGTCATGTCCAATAAGGCCTTGACGGATATCTCAAGAGCTCGAACCAGCTGGCTGGTCAAAATATTCTCCCATGAGCCTAGTGAAGATGCGGAGCCTGACTGAGGCTACCAAAACCTGCAAGAAGCAAAAAACCAAAAGGTTAAAATTCTGTTAAGGCAGGAAAAAAAAGCTGAAGGGCAGACGCGAGACTGAAGTTGTGAACTTTAGACGCGGAGTTGGCCAGTTCAGATCTGAACGCAATCTGATGTTAGACAGTGTCTAAGATATAAGACGTGAGGTAGCCCATACGCAGGAGTCGCCACACCCGCATTTGAGAAACAGGGGTTGCCATATCCAAGTCCAGAGGTCTCAAAAGAGATAGAATTCTTTAAGTCAAGAACCTCAAACACGAACTTCAAGCACAAAGCTCGCGTTTCAAGATCCCAGCACAGAGTTTATCACACTCGCGTTTAAAGGATTTGTGATTTAGAATTTAAAGTCACTCAGCTCGTGCTTCATCAGGAGGTCTAAAAGACACGACTTTTGAATACGGGCGCATCAATCAGATTTTAAGAGAAGATCAAGAGAACGAATTTCTTCAATGGATAGGAAAATAAAAACTTAGTTGGACTGAGTATTTCATAGCAACAAATGATTACTCCTCGTGGAAGAATTCTCTAAAAATTGAACTTTATTCATCAAGGTGCGGCCGTAAAAGCACTTAAGGCAATGCTTTTTGATTTGAAATCACTTAACAGTGATACTCTTTGAAAAGATTAAAGGAAAGCATGGAAGCTTTGAGTTCTTGCTGCTCATTGGAACACATCTCCTTGAAGGGAAGATAGACAAATCAAGACGAAGACCCTCAGAGCGTATGCTCTCAAAGGAAAACAGTCTAACTAATGGGCTGTTAAAGGGTGAGGCCTATTTATAGGCAAGCCATAAGGCTTCCAATTAATGGCATAAAAATTAAAGCCATCAGCCTAAATTCCCGCACGAACATCAAGTCTAATAGGAGCTGACGCGTGGACTTCAGGAAACATTGAAGGACACAAGTCATCGTCAACGCTGACATTGCATTAAAAGATCCAACAAGATCTTTAAGATGTGCTGCATTTGATGCTGAGGAAGCGGCGTCAGGCGCAGACTCAAATGTCGTGTCCACAAGTCCGTGAACTTTCATAAACCCAAGGGCTGCGTTCCTTTCATTCCTACCGAAGAGTCCACAACCGCGTCTCCTGAAGTGGTCCAGAGCCGCGTCTTCTCAGCGAGTGGGGTCCACCCTCCACGACTATTCAGGGATTGCGTCTTGCGCTCACACCCATTCACAAGACTTGAAGGCTGTGTCCTGGAACCTGAAGGCCGCGTCTCCTTTATCAAGAATGCAGGTTCACGTTTCAAGGATGCGCCCTCTCAAGGGACCAGAGTCGCGTCTCTATTCAGCTAGAGCTGTGTCCCTACCTACCAGCTGAAGACCCGCGCGTCATTCTTGAGGGGCCCAAAATCGCGTCTCCACTGCAAATAAAAGTCGCGTCTTAATCATGAACTCAGTACAGCCTGAGTTTGTGCCCTCTCAAGGGACCAGAGTCGAATCTCTATTGAGTCAGAGCTGCGTCCCCACCAACTAGCTGAGACGCGTGCGTCATTCTTGAGGAACCTATAATGCGTCTCCACTGTAAATGAGAGCCGTGTCTCACTCAAGAACTCAGTGCAGTCTGAGTTTATTATTCATGGTTGTACCCTATCAAAATGACTACAGACTGTTTTTCCACAAACAGTTAAGGAGTACGACTTGAAAGCTGAGTTCACCCAGGCATCAAAGAGTCCGAAAAGATAAAGACAAGACAAAAATTGGAAAATTTTTATTATTTGACTTGAAAATAATAAAAGTAATACAAACATTCTTATTTAACAAAAGGAGTGTTACAAAAAGGAGAAGAAGGCTAATAATCCTGGTTCCCCAAAGAACGGATTTGTTCCCGGAGGTGATGCATCTCGTGCTGACGTGCCCTTTCAACTTTCACCAAAGTTTGTACCCGCAACTCTTCCTCGGACAAGAATCTCCTCGTAGCCAGTTGTGCCTGAAGAGACTCCAACCTGGAAGAATGAGCAGTAAGGTTTTCTTGAACCTGCCTCTTAGCAGCCTCCAGCTCTTCTAGCCTTTTTCTAGTAACAGTAAGTTTCTACTCATTGGCCTCAATCAAGGTTGCACCCTGGCAATAGTAATCCGAGCAGTGGTAATAACTTGCTCTGCACTCTGGATGACAATTTCAGATTCTTTTGAATCGCCAACCAGTCTTTGGTAGTCAGCTTGGAAGTGCTAGAGATGGCGGGCTTCTTCAGCCATTTGCTCCTCTATCTCCTTTCGCTCATGTTGTTGAGCGGCGAGGAGCTTACTCAGTGTTAACCAAGCCTCATCCATTGAGCCAGCATTCTCCAGGGTCTTGAGGTCCTTCACGTAGCTCCCCAGCTATTCGACTAGCACCAGCACGCCCTAGCCTGTGAAGGACTCCCAGTGTGACTGATGTTCTCAATCTGATTCTCAAGAAGCATCCGGCCAAACTCAAAGGAACTGCTCCCGGAAATGACCAAGTCGATACAGGACCTCATAGAAGAAAAAATTGTCGCACCATTTGATGTGCTAGCTCTTCCATGATATCATTAGCTAGAGATAACCATGCTGATATACTCCCGGACCCCCTTTCCATGACAGAACGAGAAACGGGAACCAATTCAACTTGTGCAAGGGTGAGGCCGACAATAGGCTCAGCAGACACTGAGGTCATCGCCAATATCTCTGGGATAGTTATTATTGTAGCAGCTTCCACAGCAACAGAAGCAACAACAAACTCCACGGCACTGGGTTCCCCGATTGAAGTTTGAACTGTGCTATCTTCTGCACCAAGGCTTGTCGCAGGATCTTCCACTTGAACTACCCCAGTGCTTTCTGTAAACCATAACATTAAACATCAGTGGTAATGATGAAAAGGAGAGTATCAAACACGTCAATAGTCTCTTACCACTTTGAGGATCAGAAGATGGCAAATCCTTGGATAAGCCACTTGGGGATGAGGGCTCCCGGACCATAGCGGTTGCATCCTCATGAGGCATCCCAATAGCGGGAGCTTCGAGGCCCTCCTGCTGGGCCAACTCCTGGATCATCTCCTCAATATGAGAAGAAATTGTTATGGCTTCACTACCGGCAGCCAGCCCTGTAGAAGAAAGTCAAAAGGAAATGTTAGAACTCATTCCTACCTTGATGAGGAACCAGATCAGGAGGACAAAGAAAATACCTTCAGTAGCGGTGATCCTATCAGCGAAGCCGTCACAGGGTCGTATCCCTGTATCTCTTCCTCTGAGATATGCGAGAATTTGCTTGTGTCAGGAAGAGCGGGTTCATCACCAAAATCGACTTCTCGCCAGAATAATATCCATGTTCTTCGGACGATGAAGACGATAGCTCAACACAAGAGGTCTCAGCGATTGAGACCTTACCACTGAATACCCCGGTAGTAGGTCTGGGATCGATAACCCACGAGATGGGCATCAATACATTGGGAGACCCAGGTTGTTACACCTCCACCCTTCCTTCATGAACTGAATAAGGTCCAGGCTGAGTTGAGACTCCCGGAATCTCAACGCCATCCCTTCCTACTAAGTCAACTTCAGGTCGCTTGACCTCTTTAGCCATGATGGGTTCATCTGTGAGCTCTCCCTCCTCTAGGATCATGTGACCCCTTCTGCGCAGACCGCAGAATCGAAGGACGAAGTCTTCTTCCTCCTCTTCTTCTTCCTCCTCCTACTCCTCAACACCAAGAGGAACTACCTTGGGCATCGAAGCTTCAACCTCCGATTCCCTCCTAGCCTTCTTCGGGATAGGCTCACCCTTGGACGCAGAGCCGCGAGAACGTTTGGCTACAGCCAGCTGACTCTTTTTAGCAGGTTGCCCCTTAGGTACTTCTGTCCTTGGCTCAATCCCTGCTTCCCCTCCTGTCTCCCTCTCGGTCGCCCGATATTCCTCCATACCTCGTACACGTTTGTTAAACTCCAACTTGGTTTCATAAGATACCTTGATTCTCTTAATGCAAGAGGTATTTATCCCAAAATTAGGCATCCTACTAGCCAGGAAGTACCATGTACAGAAACCGAGGCTGGAATGATAATTGTCGTCTTGTGAGGCAGGCTGAAAATAGCTTTTGTCCCTCCAGCTACACTGTAGTACCACGCCCGGGTACCTTCAAATAAATTTCTGCTAAAGCAGAGGCTTGCGTTGGGGTTGCTAACATATAATTGATCATAGCTGAATTGCCGAGCAAAATAATTGGGCATGTAAGGCTCGATCGTACATGAATTTCCTTGCCGGAAGATTAGATATCCAGGCCAAATATTGATCAGCCACCAGAAAACTCCCGATGGCAGCCTTGTGAAATCATCTGGTCCCGCAAGGTCGGCAAACTTATCCCCATAGGACTCACCAGCAATCTCAAGGAAGCAACAGTCGAGTTGATAGTTCAAAATGTTCAGAATGGATTTTTGAACAAAGAAGATATAGTAGCGAGTCCAGCTCGAATTCTCTAGCTTCTACATGAAGGGAACAAAACCTTTAGAAAGAGGCACAGCCGTCATCAGTGAAGGGCAGGACATACGTACCAAGCCATCAGGTATGTATATGGAGCTCGATCCTAGGGTTAGGGGTCTTCACTCTCTGCTTCCCTCCGAATCGACCACTGGCTTACCCTCAGAATCTACAATGGCATCCACTTGGCACATGCTTTTAACCAAAGCCCGTAATCTACTTTGAATTCTAGCCACCACCGCTGGAAGGCGAGTGATAGACTTCCCATAGGCAAGTAAGACCGTCAGGTACACAACATCGGTAACGATTACTTCATGTGGCAGCATTGGTACCACACAATGCTTCACCAAAGCATAAGGAAGCCCGCCAACAAGGCCCGGTCAGAAATGGGAACTCGGGCCTCGTGATGGAAACTTTCAAAAATCGTATCAGGTCTGAAAGTGTCCTCGTTCGATTCGATAGTGTAGGAGCTTGTAGAGGCATTAACCTTCTCAGCAATTTCCTCGTCAGTGCAGGGGCCAGACTAGTCATTGGGCTATGCTTCTCATTTATGCCGTTGAACAGATAGCTTGCCCAAGACATCTGCTTGACACCCCTGTTCCTCCAGGAGGATATCTGCCCGTAGATGTGAAAGTGGCACAACACTTCCCAGTATGTCTCATACACCTGATGGTCCTCTTTTCTCAAAAGGTGAAGCTCCTCAGAAGTCAGAACATACTCTTCATAAGGGGGATCTCCCATAACTAGACCCGAGACTTCATATAGCTCATGAAGAGCAAGCCCCATCTCTCCGGCTGGGGTAAAAAAATGTGCTTGTTAGAGGATTATAATGCTCCAGGACACCATAAAAATTGTGGAACTCTGCGGGAGGCCATACTGGACGGCCCTGACCGAGTGATATAACCCCACCTGTTGCAGCAGAGCCCCGAGCTCGATAAGAAAAAAATCCAACCATTCTACCCCACCATGATTTGTCAGAAGAATGGACCCACATGAGTGGACGAAAATCAACGGGAAAATCACCCCTAACTTTCAAAAACTGATTGATGAAGGTGGCGTTAAGCTGAGGGCTTTCTCCTTTCAGATACTCAGGCCTGACTAACCCGGGAAATAAACCGAAGACATCTTTACCATGGCCAGCAGGGTATGCTTCTTTGGCACCTAATCTGCCAAGAGAGACGCCAGAGACAAACCGGAAAAGATTCCAATCCATCGTACGATGAACGAAAATATATTGAAGATAGGACAGGGAATATATCCTCTCCATATTGGGAAGAAAGAACCACATGTCCCCTATCTAACGGAGCAACTTATAATCTCCATCATGTAGAATCCTATCATCCTCGTCAATGGCGTCACCAAAAAGGAAAATAGGCTTCCGTAATGAAGTGCGGGAATCCGTCTCGAACAACCCATCAGAGATAATCTCTCGAAGGGTCACCATACTGGCCTTGGAGATCCTCTCCTTTCGCTCCTTTGCCTTACCAATAGTCACAGGGGTAGTCTTCTGAAGCACGAAAGTCAGATTACGATCAGCACCACCTACGTGCCCAAAGTGGCACTTCTTAGACAAGGAGTTGGAAGAGTATCGCACTGCAAAGAAGACAACACTTAGTCAGGAATCTAAAAGAAAGTGGCTAGATGTTTGAAATTCTAACGCAGGAATGAATCCAGATGCGAAAATCAGCAAAATCTGTGTCCAAACTCAAAAATATGAGGCCTGCATGGAACCCGCATTTCAAAATTCATAACTTAGAAATTTTTCTAAGTGTCAGACTCAGATGCGAGAATCACTGAAACTTGTTCCTGATCTTAAAGACGCGAGAATCACATGAAGTCCGCGTCTAAACTCCCCACACTTAGAAATATTCTGAGCATTGAGTCCAAAACGCAGGGCTCAACTTGGCCGGTGTTCAACAAACAGATACGGACTCAAGTTGATGAAGCAAGGACGCGGAGGTCATCAAACCTGCGTCTTGCCTACCAACTCAAAAGCCGCGTCTGAAAATCAAACACGGGCATGAGCCTCACGTTGGCGTTTCACATTCAAAAGAGACTTAAGAGTTAAGAGAACTCTTTAAGCCTCTCCAATGACGGAAACCAGATTAGATGGTTTTACTACATGAAATGGGGGCCTCCTGAATGGAAAGACCGCCTATTTGAGTCTCACAGGCAGCAACACTTGAGGATGAAGCAATAAGCTTAGCTTTTGGTGCCATCACAATCGTGAAATCGGTGTTGAAGATGATGAAAATGAAAAAAGTTTTAAGCTTTTCTTAACCCTCGATAAAAAGCTCAGCAAAGAAGAAGAAGAGTCTAATGATGACTCTTGAAAGACTGTTATCTTTTATAGGCACTGTGATCTGCAGTGATACGCGGCGCATGTCCGAGGCCTAATCCCTGCCCGACGCATGGCATGCATCTTAAATGCGATGCGAATTTCACGCGTCAAAGGAAGGATGTCCCCTCAACTCCGCCGGACACATGGCAACGTGCCCAAAATACGGGACTCGCGTTTAAAAAAAATCGCATCCCTCCAAAGGTGGCATCTCTTCAGCAAGACTAGAGCTGCGTCTAGTCAACAGAGTGAGAGCTGCGTCTTCACTTCAAAGATCGCGTCCCTCCAGAGGCCGCGTTTCATCAGCAAATTAATAGATGTGTCCCCACTCTGAGTGAGAACTGTGTCTCTAAAGCAACATGCCCCTGCGTCTACAAGACTTGTATTCAGTCTTTGCTTCTGCAATCAGTTCAATAGTATACTGGCACAAGCAGACGACTATTTATCCCTGGTTCAGCAGTACACCAACAACCGGCCCAGAGCACTGAGGAGGTTTGGACTGCGTATCTAGACACTCACCACGATCATCTCTGGTAGCTTCAAAGGGTTTTACATTACACTCTCGAAGACCACATTCCAGACAGGATCAAACCCAGGGCATCTCAAATAATTGTCAGTCCAATCATGAGAAGAGTCCAAAGTATTTTGAAACCCGTCCTAGTCAACCACAGAATATCGAAAACTTTGGAGCGAGTTCTGTAGACTGTCCAAAAATCACTGAGGATAAGTCATCAGAAAGTAGAGTCCAAACTCCAGACGCAGGGTTAATCATAGCCACTACCTTAGTACCGAGATGCGAGGGTCGAAACCCCGTCTCAGCATTACTGCAGTAGCATCACTATAGTACCAAGACGCGAGGGTCAAAACCCGCGTCTCTATTTTACCACAATAACCAAGACGCAGAGCCTGGAGCTCGCGTCTCACATAAAGCTTGACGCAGAATTTGAAGCTCACATTTCAACCAAATGCAAAGTTCAAGTGTTACCTTAATGGCTAAACGCGTGGCCTGAAGCCCGCGTTCTAACTACAGAGGAACCCTGCGTCTCGGTTATAACTGCCCTCATTACTGAGTCAATTACTGCCCACGTAATGAGAAAGTTAACCCTCATTATGGAGTATTTTTAGGGAACACTTTTATCCCTTGAAACCTCTCTAAATAGCCCAGTTTGCTATGGAAGAGGGGTCGGAGAAAATCTAGTCAGAAGAACTTCGGTTGTAAGCCGTAGAAGAACTAAGATCTCTAGCTAAAAGAAAGAGAGAGTTCAACTCTTCTAACAACTTGCTGCATTCAAGTTTGTTCTTACTTAAAGTCTCTTTGAGATTCTTGTTGGACAGAAGCTATATTACCTCGTCCACCATCCAAAGAGAAGATTACCAAGAAGTCTTGATGTTCACCTGGTCAATAAAAAATAAGATTCACTTTTCATCGCCACATCAAGAACCCGACATTAAACAAAAGAGAGATTTGAGTTTTGAATATCTCCCCTCTCTTGTAAAAGGATTATTGATCCGTTGTAATTTTCTTTACCATCAAATAAAGAATTTACACTTAGATCTTCAATTTTCCACCAAACATTCACAAGAGGTATAATGCAGACTCTAACCACGAGCAAATCAGTCAGGTCAGGGCAAGATTGGTAGAAAATATCAGCGCAAAAATGATGGGCCTAATTAAGCCAAACTACCAGCCTTCGAGGTTTCGCCTCTCAATCACTGTCCTTTGACACCGATTTGTCAGGAGTCAAATTCTAACACCTTCCTCCTTAGAATATTCTTCTAATGAGTTTGACATGTCCCTAAGGCTAACTCTATCATATTTTAAATTAGGCTTAGGTTGGTGAGTGCTTGGAGATGGTTTGTGAGCTAAGAAAGGGTAATGACATCCCCACCTTATCTTGTGTTGAGTTTTGCCCTTAAGATTGATTGTGCAAGTATGCAAATATAAAGCAAAAGAAACAATCAAAAAGCAAATAAATTACCCAAAAATGTTCCAATGCTAGATGATATACAAACATACCTTGTCTCCAACTTTCTTCAACAGTAATTGAAAAGAACAGTAATTAGACAAATACCTATTATGCAAGTCTAAACGTTTTTTAAGCAATTAGCAATCAGTCAGATTACTGTTTTATTAAAAACAAGGTTGTGAAAATATCAAAAATAGCACTTGCAGAAACATATTTTTGCAAAGCAATATACCCTGCAAAAAAGAGTTTTTATTAGTCCAAAATGAAAGCCACGTTTGTGCGGCTTTTCTAGCATTTTCGCGGCAATTTCTTGGAATCCTATTTCCTATTTTCTAGAGTTGGAGTACAGAATATCAAGCCTTCTTCTGCAATGCTTGAATACTAAACCTGATTTCCTTCACCCTGAAACAGAACACCAAACTTGTTAAAAAAATGTAAGGAATAACGTGTAGCTTAGGGCTAATGGGTCATGCCACGAGGAGGAATACGATGAAAGCGTTTTGATATTTTGTTTAAAAACAAGAATTGGTGTTGGTGTTGGTGTTTTTTAGTTGAAAAAAAATGAAGAGTAAAGAAGTGGTTCAAAGAAAAACAGAAAATTTACATAGGTTTTGGAGAAGATGATCTTTTAGAAAATTCTTTGAGAGTGATTTTATTGTGATTTAAATTATGAAAAAGATCCGGGCTCACTAATCTTCTACTCAACTACTTACTTATTTCAAGAACAATTTGGTGCATCACTTTTTATAAGTACACCTAGAGGGGGGATGAATAGGTGTACAGCTAATCTAATGAACTAAATGCGAAAATTAAAACTAAATTGCAACACACTTAGTGTAACCAACAAGTGTAGTCAAATTCCCGGTGAAGGGCTCTGGACTAACTCCTCTTGATTCCTCTGAATAAGAGTTGAGGTGCTATTTGAAGCTCTCATGGTTAAACACAAGTGAGGCACACACACAAACAAGCCAAGCATATAATATATGAATGAGCAATATGAAATGATGCAAGGCACAATATAAAAGAGAAAGAGAGTAAGAGTCAATGGATCAAACGCAAACACCGAGATTTGTTTTGAGGTTCGAGCACACAGCTCTACGTCTCCGCCTTCACACAGAAGGATTTCCACTAACTTGTCCACACAGGACTCCCACACAGGGAACATCCACTGAGGATTTGGAGCAAATACAATCGAGAGTACACAACTCCTCTCTCAACCAATACAACCTCTCAAAGAGGCAAGGCACAACCAACACAAGCACCACCTCATACAAGAGGGGTAGGCACTTAGCCAATACAAATCAATCACCTCACACTTGAGGGATTCCAACAAACTCCACCTCTCACTAGAGGGAGCTAAACACAATCTCTACCTCTCACTAGAGGGAGCCAACCACCACTCCAATAATCAACCTCTACAAAAGAGGGATATCACAAATTAGGAGGATTTATAACTAGGTGGTCTATCTCAACCACAAACAACTTCTTTTCCCACAAAATAAAGATCCAAATAGATAGGATAGAATGATAGGCTCAAGTGTGAAAAACAAAGTGTTTTTAACAAAGAAATCACTTGGGAAAATCTCCAAATAGATATAGAATTTTTAGACCAAAAACAAATTCCCAAAAGACTATTTTCTTTGAAATAACAAACACTTTAAAAACAAATAGAGAATAGGAATTTCAACCCAAAAACTTTTTGCTGAAAACACTTGAAAAGATCTGAAATTTTTCTCTCAAAAAACCTTTTCCAAAACAGCCCTCAAATGGGGTATAAATAGGCCCCAAAAGAATCTGCCCGTTGGCAGGCAGAAAGGTCTATTTTTGACCTTCCGGTCGACCGGCCGGTCGACTGGCCAACGGTCAAAAAAGTGACCGTTGAGCCTGCCGGTCGACCGCCCGGTCGACCGCGCCAATTTCAGAGAGCAGTTGCTCTCTGACCGGTCGACCGCTCGATCGATCGTGCCAAGCCTCACGGTCGACCGTTCGGTCGACCGCCCCCACCCGAGAGTTGGGCACTTTCAGTCGGTCGACCGCTCGGTCTACCGGCCTAAGTGGCTGATCAGCGTGCACGTTCTTATGAACGTCGGTCGACCGATCCGGTTGACCGACTCTGGGTCCGGTCGACCGCCAGAGCCTGGCAGGGCTGATTAAGGGATTAGAAAACTGGTCTTTTTAATATCAAATAATCCCATAAAATCTCAAAAAATCCACAAAAAATAGTTTCAGTATAATACTTTGATATACAAACATGTGTGAAAAAATTCAACACATATTTCAAACTATTTGAACCATTTTTGTGTTATGGAAATTTTACCGAAAACCAAATTCCGTATTTTTCAAAGCTTAGATTTTTGAAATGGAAAATCGTTTTCTCCAAAACTCATCTAAATACACAAACATGATATTGAAACAACTTTGAGGCATATTATATATGGATATAATCCAATATATATGAAAGAGATATATATCTATGTTTTTGACATTAAGTCCGAAAATAAGTTTTGTCTAAAATACCAAAGCTCCAAACTCATGAAATAGACTATCAAACTAAGTTTGTTTAAATAGTTGAAGTATACATGTATATAGAACAAATCTAATATACATTAAACCATGTAAACTTGTTGATTCTTTCTATTCATGAAAACCAGGATCGATTAAACCAAAAACTGAAAACCAAAACATAAAACTTAAACAAGTGTGTGTTGTGAACTTGAGCATATCACACTATCTAATCTTTAACGATGAATCTAAACAATAAACTAAGCACTGTACCGAAGTATTCTTGTAGAGCTCCGTCTCCAAGTCGACTCGATCCAAACGTCATCCACTGAGCTTGACTCCAACCAAGTGCTAGATATGAACTTTGACGCTCGGGCTCTTGAATCACCATGTGAAAGCTCCAAAACACCTTTGCTGAAGCCAATCACCTACTAATATCTGGTTAAGTATCTGAAGCTAAGCATCACAAGATTATTAGTAAACTATAACTGCATGAGTTAATCATTATCAAAACTAGAGTGGAAGGCCTCTGGGCCAACAATCGCCTCCTTTTTGATGATGACAAAACTCATGGAGTTATATATACATGGATTAACGTTAAGCTTCAAAGAAGCTCCCCCTTAACTCATGCATAACAATAAACAATAAATATATGCAATGAATACTAAACATGGATATGCATCAACATGCATAAAACAATGAAATGAACATGCTCTTGATGCCAAACATGAAATAAGCATGCTCTTGATACCAAACTTTTAAAATGAATTCTTTTTCCTTTTAAGATAAACATGTTCTCTTAAATAATTGCTCTTGATACCATTAAAAATTTCAATGAGAAAACTTTATCAATAAAAGCAACATAAAAACTCTTGATACCAATCAATAAAAAAAATTCTTGATACCAATTAGAAAATAATTCTTGATACCAATTGGAAGATAATCACTAAAACCTTTTGATACCAATAATAAAAAATATCAATATGAATCAGTATGAAACAACTTTGGTATAAGCTTACAAATAAACAATAAACATGCATATTAAACAATAAACATGCATATTAAACTGCATATTAATCTCAAATACTTCTCCCCCTTTTTGTCAATCATCAACAAAGGGGTCAAAGAAAACAATAAAACAATGTTCTCCCCCTTTTTGTCTTAAACAAAAAAAAAATATCAATAAGGGGTGAAATCAAAATATTATGATATCAATTGAAAAAAATGTATATCAATTGAGTGCATCATGATATCAATTTAAAATAAATAAAACAAAAGATACCAATTGAAGGTACATAAAACAAATATTTTTAATATATATTTCAATACCAATTGTAAGTAAATAAATCATTTTGAAGTATTTAACCAAAAATTTTGATATCAATTAAAAAATATATAGATAATCTTGATATCAATTGTAAAGATTAGTACCAATTGAAAGTAATTTTTCATTAGGAGCATGATTGAGATTTTACCTGCACACAAAATATAGAATATTAGATTTAGAAGTAAAGATGTGCAAGGTGCTCAATTCTAATCCGCGGTAGCAATGACTATGCGGGTCGTGATCCTCAGGACGGACTAGCGATGGAAGCGTTTAAGTAAGTTCTCTAAAAATTTCTTCTTTTAGTTATTAAAAGGAAAATAAGAAAATATTGGTTAAAGTTAGTTTAGAAAGAAAGCGGTATTTACAATGAGTCGCGAAAGAAAGAGTTGGTAGATGGTGATTTAATCTACAAAAATAAAAGAAAAGAAAAGAAAAGAAAGGCACACTTACCTTAATTTGGTTGAGAAAATACGTGAAAACCTTACATGTTCTACCTTGCTTAGGAGGCGTTCAACGCATAAACCATAGGATCGAGCTCAGTCCCCTATTCGCATTATATCATCAAGCTGGGCAAGAATGAAGTGATACGAACCTTGAGGAGGAGAACATCTCCATGAAGTATCGTTGGCACTGGCTAACACTCGTTATACTTGCGCTTCGGAAATCACTTGCATGCTCATCAACAACCACAGAGATAAAATAGAAAAGGAAAAGAAAACGAAAAGAAAAGTAAAACAATGAACATAAGAAAAATATTACCTTTATTGCTTTAATCAATGGCAGAAAAGAGGAGGGTACATCGGTGTCACGCTCAACATAGGCCTCTCTCTCTCTTAAAAAAAATAGAAATTACAAAAAAAAAATAGAAACCTAACTACAAACTAGAAGAAAGCCTAAAAACCCTAACTTTTGGCCCTGTACTGCGCTGGACGCCGTTCTTGGTTGCACTGTAGGGGTATTTATAGATGCAGAAGGAAGTAGAGTCCCAGAACGACTCCTCCACAAAAGCGGTTCCCTGGACTCATCCAGATTGCCGCGGAAACGCGGCTTGGGCCGCGTTTCCGCGGCCAAGTTAAGTCGGCTGGCCACGCGCTTTCGCGCGTGGCATCCTCTGGTCCGTCCATCTGGGCGTTTCCTTCTGGAAGTTGAATCTCGACTCTTTATTTTGGATTTTCAGGATAACTTGGGAAGCAAGTTACCCTAAATCCAAATCTTTTATCAACGAATTTATGATCTTGAATTCTCCTTCTTTGGCTTTTATCCTCATCCTACAAGTATTTAGAGTTGAATAGAAGTCTATCATTCCCTCTTCTTTTAGAATTTGCAACTATTGCCCTTAGTAATTGCAATTTTGACAATTGTTAATTGCAACTGTTACATTGGGCTTTAAACATGGGCTTTTGGGCTTCTTTTGAGGCTTTATTCCTTTATTTTTATTTCTCAAGGCCTGCACACAATAAATAATAAAATATTAGTTAATTGTGCATGATTATATGAATAAATATGAAAATGTGATGGTAAATGTAATGATAAAAATGCACTTTTCACTACCAATCACACCCCACACTTATCTTTTTGCTCGTCCTCGAGTAAAAATCAAAAAGAAAAAGAAAAACTAAACTAGCTAACTCACTTTCGTAGGAATCACAATTGCACTTAGCACGTGCAACAAGCCGTTAAACCCCTAGGTTACCCTAGAGGACGAGTGTTGTCTCGTGAGGGTTTTCAGCAGATTACACCCACAAAATCCATAAAAAGGAAAATATTCGAAGTATATTTGAAGAGACTAAGTAGTCTATGAGTTTTAGGATTATCATTTTTATTCATTCTTAAACTTAGTCTTAATAAAGTCAATTATTATCCATTTTAGGTAAGGATCAAAATTGAATGTTTGTATAGTCTTTTTCGTTACCAAAAGTCATACGCATCCTTGTGAATCTAAGAATTCCTTAACTTGGACTCTCATGCCTCTTTATTATTATTATGATTTTTTTTTAAATATATATAACTCATCTAATTTTCTTTCGTGTAAGTATTAAGGCTTCTTGAGGCCCTCATACCTAACTAATTGATTATTAGATGTGTTAATACATATATAATATTTCTTAGTTTTCTTAGGCTTTCTAATCCACGCATGTAGCGAGCTTAAAGTCAGTGACTCCCAAACTGGTTAGTTTTAGGGCACCAGGTGAGAAAACACCCCGCGGACTCAAATTCGAGTGAACTAGGCCACAAAACCAAGGACGCTTATTTATAAACTCACCTTTAGGCGTGAATACTTATGCTTCTTGAGGCACATGTATCCAGCTTAATCAGTGAATTTCTCCTTTTTTTTTTCAAATATTTTTTTTAAAAGGGCACAAGAGTCTTTGTCTTAGAATCCTAGATGTGTAAGCGTATTAGGTATCCACATTTCATTAAAGTAAAAATTAAGACTAATTAATTATTCAATTTCTCCTCCTATACCTAAAAATTAAACAATTTATTTATTTTAACCAAGTTTTTAGAAATCCTAATCATGATTTTCCTAATTCTTAAGACTAACTTAGATTTCTTTCAAAAGATAAGTCAAAATATTGTCCTTTTTCATTTTTTTCATTTTTTCTTTTTTTTTTAATATTAGCAAATTTTTGTTAGTTTCTATCTATGTTAGTATGTTAGTAAAGCCTCCCCCCACATTTATCTCATGCATTGTCCTCAATGTATGAATGTATGCATGTATGCATGAAAAAGAAGAAGGGAAGGCAGAAGTTACCTCAAGGTGGTGGTTCCGGTGGTGGTCTAATTGGGCCAAGCGTTGCTACCCAATCAAGATAATGTAGTATTTCACGGAGAAACCCATCAAAAATTTTTCTTCTATAACCCACTAAAATGTATGTATTATCATTTTTTAATAATTCCACCCCATCAAATTTCCAAATTTCATAATTATATTCAGAGTCAATTGTGTCAACCGCCTTGTCCCAAAATGGAGTGTGAAAAGATGGAATGATTGACTTGGACGTGTGAGGTATGGGAACGAATACCGACTCATGAAAGAAACTTGAATCAAGTAAGGGTTCAGGAGTCGGGCTAGGTTCAGGAAGTGGGTCCAAATCAATAAGCTGAAACTCAAGTCCACAATCAGTTTCCCAAAATTGAATGTGACTCAATGTTGGTGATTCAAGTTCAGGAATGATAGGTGTGGGAATCAAAACTGACTCTAAAAGATTACCTAAGTTGGGTAACAAAACAGGAGTCAATAATGATTCGGAAATTTGAACTTGATCACAGATTTGAGAATCTAGGTCACATATCTCATTGAGCTCAATATCATAAAAATGAGAATTTGCCAATTTATCCATGGGACTTTCAAAATTGCAAAATTGGTCAAGTTCAATATGATCATCAAAAATGGGTGATTCAATTTCATGATGAATTGGCACAGGATCCAATGTCGACTCGGGAAAAGTAAAATCAGGTGGAGACACCAGAGTCATTATTGAATCAGGAAGTAAAATTGAATCACCAAGTGGGAGATCAGGATCATATTCATGCTCAAGTTCTATTTCAGGAAAGGAATAACTTGCCAAACTATCAAAAATTGGAGTTTCAGCAAGTTCACATGGTGGTACTGAATTAGAATCTTGTTGTCCAAAGCAACGTGACTCTTCGGCTCTAAGAGAGTGGTCAGCGATATCAGAATTGGCCGAACGGTGAGAACGTAAAGATTGAACCATCAGATCTATTTCATGATCACGAGCTAATCTAGCCTGAGTCATGGCTTCAAGCATCTTTTCATAGTCAATTGGTGTATCATTTTGTGATTGGACTTGAAAAGAGGAAGTGTTGTTGGGACAATCGTGATGAAGTTGTGAGTCAGTGGACTCACGCATCATCATGTCTAAGATTGATGGTACTTGTTGCTTGGACTCATGCATACTCATCATTTCTCGGATAGATGGTTTTCTAATCTGAATGGGTGGATCTGAGTATGAATCTTGGGAATATTGTGGACAAGGTGGATATGGGGGACAAGTTGGTTGAAAATTGGACTCGGGGGAAGCGAAACCCCATGAACTCTGTGAAGAGTCAAAAGTGGTATGAAAATTATGGTCATAAGATGGGGGGCATGAGTTATATTCATTCGGATAAGACCATTCCGGCACACTAGGTTGGTCAAAGTTATGATATGCCGGGTTGGTAATATCCGAAAAAGAAGTTGGTGTGTAATATGGATTAAAATAGGAAAAATTATTATTATATGCCATATCACACAAACACAAACAAAGAAAAAAAACAAACAAATAAGCAAACAATAAAGAAAAAATTCTAACCTAAGTTAGGGTAGACCTATGACCTAGACGACTTCTAACTGGTTAGACTGTCCACGGCAGGTAGGGTGTAGACTTTGACCACAAGTTAATCAGCCAGGTCAGGACAAGATTGGTGGGAGGTTTTCCGTCAAAGACGTTCCTTAATTAAATAACCACCAATCTTTGGGCTTTCGGCCCTCAATCCCCTTCCTAGACACTGATTTGGCAGGAGTAAAATTCCAACACTGTTCCCCCTTAGGATAATCTCCTAATTGAGTCTGAGATGTCCCTAGGGCCAACGTCTACTTATTTTTAGTTAGGCTTGGGTTAGTGAGTGAGGAGAATGTTTGTGGGCCAAGGAAGGGTAATGAAATCCCCACCTTATCTTATTTATAGGACAAGCCCTTAAGTCCATTTAGTGCACGTGTAAAGCAATAGACAAATATTCACTCAAAGCAGAAAATCAGCCAAGGGCGCTTCCTAGTCTATATGCAATGCGTACGTACCTTGTATCAAGCACTCTTCAACAAAAATTAAAAAAATTAAATGACACGTGCCTATATGCAAGCGTCTAAAATTTTTTATTTATCAACAAATAATTTACTGTTAATTAGTTAGCAGTATACAGGTTTATCACAGAACAAATATAACAAAGCTGACAAATCAAATTTGCAGATTGCAGCAACCTGCAGAAAATTCAGTAAGTAGTTCTCTACTACTGCCGCGGATCCGCGGCTATTGCCGCGTTTCCGCGGCTAGGTAGTAGGCTCTGCTGCTCTGCCTTCGAGGGCAGAGGCACAGAGTTGCTTTATGTCCTTGCTGCTGTTATTTTTCCAGTTCTCCAAACCTGCAAACAGAAAGAATAAAAGAATAATTAGTTTTTTTTTATTTTTAGAGAAAAACTTACCGTCCCTCCCTGGCAACGGCGCCAAAATTTTGATTGAGATTTTACCTGCACACAAAATATAGAATATTAGATTTAGAAGTAAAGATGTGCAAGGTGCTCAATTCTAATCCGCGGTAGCAATGGCTATGCGGGTCGTGATCCTCAGGGACGGACTAGCGATTGAAGCATTTAAGTAAGTTCTCTAAAAATTTCTTCTTTTAGTTATTAAAAGGAAAATAAGAAAATATTGGTTAAAGTTAGTTTAGAAAGAAAGCGATATTTACAATGAGTCGGGAAAGAAAGAGTTGGTAGATGGTGATTTAATCTACAAAAATAAAAGAAAAGAAAAGAAAAGAAAGGAACACTTACCTTAATTTGGTTGAGAAAATACGTGAAAACCTTACATGTTCTACCTTGCTTAGGAGGCGTTCAACGCATAAACCATAGGATCGAGCTCAGTCCCCTATTCGCATTATATCATCAAGCTGGGCAAGAATGAAGTGATACGAACCTTGAGGAGGAGAACATCTCCATGAAGTATCGTTGGCACTCGCTAAGACTCGTTATACTTGCGCTTCGAAAATCACTTGCATGCTCATCAACAACCACAGAGATAAAATAGAAAGGAAAAGAAAACGAAAAGAAAAGTAAAACAATGAACATAAGAAAAATATTACCTTTATTACTTTAATCAATAGCAGAAAAGAGGAGGGTACATCGGTGTCACGCTCAACATAAGCCTCTCTCTCTCTCTTAAAAAAATAGAAATTACAAAAGAAAAATAGAAACCTAACTACAAACTAGAAGAAAGCCCAAAAACCCTAACTTTTGGCCCTGTACTGTGCTGGACGCCGTTCTTGGTTGCACTGCAGGGGTATTTATAGATGCAGAAGGAAGTAGAGTTCCAGAATGACTCCTCCACGAAAGCGGTTCCCTGGACTCATCCAGATTGCCGCGAAAACGCGGCTTGGGCTGCATTTTCGCGGCCAAGTTAAGTCAGCTGGCCATGCGCTTTTGCGCGTGGCATCCTCTGGTCCGTCCATCTGGGCGTTTCCTTCTGGAAGTTGAATCTCGACTCTTTATTTTGGATTTTCGGGATAACTTGGGAAGCAAGTTACCCTAAATCCAAATCTTTTATCAACGAATTTGTGATCTTGAATTCTCCTTCTTTGGCTTTTATCCTCATCCTGCAAGTATTTAGGATTGAATAGAAGTCTATCATTCCCTCTTCTTTTAGAATTTGCAACTATTGCCCTTAGTAATTGCAATTTTGACAATTGTTAATTGCAACTTTTATATTGGGCTTTAAACATGGGCTTTTGGGCTTCTTTTGAGGCTTTATTCCTTTATTTTTATTTCTCAAGGCCTGCACACAATAAATAATAAAATATTAGTTAATTGTGCATGATTATATGAATAAATATGAAAATGTGATGGTAAATGTAATGATAAAAATGCACTTTTCACTACCAATCAGAGCACATGATGCCAAAATAATCAATATCCTTTTTCAATCATTTTTCAACATAAAATGTGGGAGTAGAATACCAAAGGTAAGCAAAAACAAATTGAAAGGTGAAATATAAATTTTCTCTCCCTTTATGAAATACCAAATAAAATAATGCATAAGCTTGTATAAGATATGATTGGTCACTAATATTGCACATTTATTATCATATTCTCCTACTTATTATAGAATAAACTCTGCATTTTCCTAATTAAATGTTTAATTTATTTGCAGGCCTATTGCTAAAGGTGAGTGTAGAGAAATGAGCCCAAAAGCCCATCAAATTCTGAATTAAATCAAAATTAATTCGAACTCAGTAAATCAGGGTAGATCAGGTCGGTTTAGATCGGTTGAAAATTAGTTAGAATAAATTCCTACAAATCGATCGGTTGAAGCCAAGGATCAAAGGCCATTTCGTCAAAATCTTGGACATAAACCACAAATCCAGATAAAGATAAATACAAATCAAGAATCGGGGAGCACCACCAACAAGGTGTGGCCTCCTGGCCATACCCTGGCCGTGAAAACGCGACCAAAGCCGCATTTTCGCGGCTTTGTTGGTGAGTTAGGGGGAGCATTTGCTCCCCCTATCTTCATACGCTCCTATAGGTTGGGTTTTGCCTATAAATACTGGGATTTTTAGAGCCTCCAAGGGACGACCATGCAAGATAGGAATTAGTCCAGTTTTTCATTCTTTATAGTATAGGTTTTTATTTTTCTTTTCATGTAATTTTTAGTCTTAATTTATGTAAATCAGAGGAGATCAGAGTTTCATAGGAGAACGAGAATGAAGCTTGTGCTAAGAGTGACACCGGTGTAAGATTTTCTTCTTTTCTCTTATTGTTATGAAATAGAATCTGTAGTTTCCTTTTTTATGTACTTTGTTTTTGTGTTCTTCTTCTTCTTCTCTACTTTTCTTCTTTTGGAACAATTGCTCTCCAAGTGAGTCTAAAAGCATCGAAAGAGCCTTGCCTTTGCGAGTGCCACCGATAGCTTATGATGATGGATTCTCATTCTGTATCACTTTATACTTGCAACGTTTTGATGATATAATGTGAAGGAAATGGGAATCAACTCTTATGGGCTATACGTTGATCACCTCACTTCAAGTAACATCATTGCAAAAGATTCAAGGTAAGTATTTAGCCAAAATAAGTAAGTAATTTATTTTAGTTTCTTTTCTTTTCTTTTATTCTTTAGTTTAGAACACCAACAACACCCACTTCTTTCCATTTTCAATTTCTTTGTAAATAATCATTTTCTATTTTTTTCCACCTTCTCATTCTACCACTTTCTTCCTCACTTAACTTTAACCTAATTTTTCTCTTTTTCTTTTAAAGAACTAAAGAAGAACTTTAACCAAACTTTGTAACTTAAAAGAAGACTTACTCAAAAGCTTCCATCGCTAGTCCCTCCTTGTGGATCACGACCCGCATAGCCACTTGCTATTGCGGTAGAATTGAGTAACTTGCACTCTTTAATCGTAAAAGTTCTGAAATACTTTATTTGTGTGCAGGTCCTCAATCAAATTTTGGTGCCGTTGTCGGGGAGGGACGGTAAGTTACTGTCTTTAAAAGTTTACATTTTTGGTTAACTTTCTTCTTTATTTTTTTGTACAGATTCAACAACAAGAAATTCTTGCTGCAGTGGACACATAAGTAGCCTTGGACTCTGCTCAAGAAAGCAGAGCCAAGAAGCCCTCAAATTTGCTACATTCAAGTGGCAAAACTGAGTGAACTACTAGCCTGTATTTTTGCAGGTTGGCTGAATTGAAAATCTGAATTTTTGTAGCATTTATCTCCTTGTTTGACTCATTGTATATTTATTTTTAACACAACAGTAAAAAGTTGATTGTAAATGCTAAAAATGATTTAGACTTTGCATTTAGGCACGTGTCTATTTCATTTCATTTTTTATTTACTGTTGAAGAGTGCTGGAGCCAAGGTATATGTGCATAGAATTTAGTTTAAGGTTCAATCTTGTATGAAATATTGCTTGAATGTTACTTTTTTCTATATACTTGTACACTGCACTAAATTGACTTAAGGGCTTGTCCTATAAACAAGATAAGGTGGGAAAGTCATTACCCTCCCTTAGCCAACAAACAATCTCCTCACTCACTAACCCAAGCCTAACTAAAAAATGAGTAGACGTTGGCCCTAGGGACATCTTGGACTCAATTAAGAGATTATCCTAAGGGGGAAAGGTATTGGAATTTGACTCCTGCCAAATCAGTGTCTAGGAAGGGGATTAAGGGCTGAAAGCCCGAAGGTTGGTGGTTACTTAATTAAGGAACGTCTTTGATGGATAACCTCTCACCAATCTTGCCCTGACCTAGCTGATTAGCTTGTGGTCAAAGTCTACATTATACCTCCTATGGACAGTCTGACCAGTTAGGAGTCGTCTAGGTCATAGGTCTACCCTAACTTAGTTTAGAATTTTTTCTTTTTATTTGTTTGCTTATTTGTTTATTTTTTTTCTTTATTTATATTTTATTGTGTGATATGGCTTATAATAACAATTTTTTCAATTTTAATTGTAATCCATATTACACACCAACCTCTTTTTTGGATATTACCAACCCGGCATATCATAACTTTAACCAACCTAGTGTGCCGAATTGGTCTTATTCGAATCAATATAACCCATGCCCCCAATCTTATGACCATAATTTCTAGAATAATTTTAACTCTTCACAGAGTCAATGGGGATTCACCTCCCCTGAGTCCAATTTTCAATCAACTTGTCCTCCTTATCCACCTTGTCCACAATATTTTCAAGATACATACTCAGCTCCACAAATCCAAAATAGAAAACCATCAATTTTGGAAATGAGTATGCGTGAGTCCAAACAATAATCACAAAATCTGACGGACTCACAATTTCACCACCACTTCCAAAATAACACTTCATCTTTTCAATCACAACAATACGATGAACCAATCAACTATGAAAAGATGCTTGAAGCCATGACTCAGGCTCAAAACGCTCGTAATCGTGACATAGATATGATGGTCCAAACTCTACGTTCTTACCGTTTGACCAGTTCTGATGTCGCTAACCATTCTATTAGGGCCGAAGAGTCATGTTGTTTTAGAAATCAAGGTTCCATTTCAGAACAATCATTTGAACTTGTCCAAACTCCAAATTTTGAAAATGATATTGACAGTTTGGCAAGTTATTCCTTTCCTGAAATAGAACTTGAGAATGAATATGATCCTGAACCTCAACTTAGTGATTCAATTCTACTTCCTGATTCAATAATGACTCCGGTATCTTCACCTGATTTCAATCTTTTTCCCGAGTCAACATTGGATCTTGTGCCAATTCATCATGTTGAATCACCCATCTTTGATGAACATATTGAACTTGACCAATTTTACACGTTTGAAAGTCCCATTGATAAATTGGCAAGTTCTTATTTTTATGACATTGAATTCAATGAGAAATTTGACCTAGATTCTCAAATCTGTAATCCAGTTCAAATTCCCGAATCAATATTGACTCCTGTTTTGTTACCGACTTGAGTAATATTTTAGAATCAGTTTTGATTCCCACACCTATCATTCTTGAACTTAAATCACTAATATTAAGTCACATTCCATTGTTGAAAAATGAATGTGGACTTGAGTTTCAACTTCTTGATTTGGACCCACTTCCTGAACCAATCTCGACTCCTGAACCTTTACTTGACTTAAGTCACTTTCTTGAGTCGGTATTAGTTCCCGTACTTCCTAAGTCCATGTCAATCATTCTATCTTTTCACACTCCATTTTGGGACAAGGCGGTTGACAAATTTGACTCCAAAATTAATTATGGAATTTGGAAATTAGATGGGATTAAATTTTTAATAAAAAATCCTTTATAGATTCATCATTTTAATGGGTTATATTAGAGAGATTTCTGGTGGGTTCCTCCAAACTCCACGAAAAGTCGATTGGGCCGCATTTCGTGGACCAATCAGACCACCACCGGAACCACCACCTTAAGGTAACATTTTCCTTTCCTTTCTTCTTTTTCATGCATCTATGCATTAATTCATACATTGAGGACAATGCATGAGATAGGTGTGGGGGAGGGTTCTAACATAAATTAAAAAAAAATTAACATTTTTCTTTACTTTTAAAAAAAAACTTTTTGAAAATAGAAACAATATTTTGACATATTTTTTGTAAGAAATTGAGTCAATTTTAAGGAATAGGAAAATCAAAATTAGGATTTCTTAAACTTGATCAAAATAAGATTATTTGTTTGATTTTTAGGGTTAGGAAGATAATTTGTCAAAGTAATTTAGTCTTGATTTTTACCTTAATAAAATATGCATACTTCATACACTTACACACTTAGGGTTCAAAAACAAAGATTCTTATGCCTTATATAAAAAAAAGAAAAATATATATAAAAGATAAAAAAAATCTAATTATTAATTAGCTAGGTGCTTTGGCCTAAGAAAGCCTTAATATTTATGCGAAAGATGATTAGATAAGTTTGAGAAAAATATATATATATAAATCCTTTGATTAAACTGGGTATTTTTGCCTAATAAAGCATAAGTATTCACGCCTAAAAGGGGTTCATATAATAAAATCCTTAGTTTTGTGGCCTTGTTTGCTCGAGTCCTTAAGTCCTTGGGGTGTTTTCTCACCCGGTGCCCTAAGACCGTTTGGTTTGGGAGTCATTGATTAAAGGCTCGTTACATTGGCAGATTAGAAAGCCTAATAGAACTAAGGAATAATACCACAAAAATATATATATATAAATATATATATATAAGACATAAGAGTTAGAGTTAATGAACCCTTAGTCAAAATTTTCACGGTCACAAGGTGCATATGACTTAAGGTAAAGTAATAGACTAAATGAGAAGTACAATTTGGCTCCTTACTTTGATTGTTAACAAATTTTTGAATAGAGACTAAGTTTAGGAATAAAAAATTCGATTTTCCTATAACTTATAGATTACTTAAATCTTACAATTATATTTCAAATATTTTTCTCTTTCAAAATGCTTTTTGAAAATACTAACTCTTTTGTTTCTCTTTCTTTATAGATTTTGTGGGTGTAATCCACTGAAAACCCTCACGAGACAAAACTCGTCCTCTAGGGGAAACCTAGAGGTTTAACGGCTTGTTGCACATGCTCAGTGCAATCGAGTGACCTGCGAAAGTGGTCTAATAATCCTTAGTATAGTTTAGTTGTTTTGCTCGAGGACGAGCAAAAGATAGGTATGGGGGTGTGATTGGTCACTAATATTGCAGATTTATTATCATATTCTCCTACTTATTATAGAATAAACTCTGCATTTTCCTAATTAAATGTTTAATTTATTTGCAGGCCCATTCCTAAAGGAGAGTGAAGAGAAATGAGCCCAAAAGCCCATCAAATTCTGAATTAAATCAGAATTAATTCGAACTCAGTAAATCAGAGCAGATCAGGTCGGTTCAGATCAGTTGAAAACCAGTTAGAACAAATCCCTACAAATCGATTGGTTAAAGCCAAGGATCCAAAGGCCATTTCGTCAAAATCCCAGACATAAACTGTAAATCCAGATAAAGATAAATATAAATCGAGAAACTGGGGAACACCACCAATAGGGTGTGGCCACCTGGCCACACCCTGGCCGTGGAAACGCGGCCAAAGCCGCATTTCCGTGGCTTTGTTGGTGAGTTAGGGGGAGCGTTTGCTCCCCTATCTTCATACGCTCTTATAGGTTGGGTTTTGCCTATAAATACTGGGATTTTCAAAGCCTCCAAGGGACGACCATGCAGAGATAGGAATTAGTCCAATTTTTCATTCATTGTAGTGTAGGTTTTTGTTTTTCTTTTCATGTAATTTTTAGTCTTAATTTATGTAAATCAGAGGAGATCAGAGTTTCATAGGAGAACGAGAACGAAGCTTGCGCTAAGAGTGACACCGGTGTAAGATTTCCTTCTTTTCGCTTATTGTTATGAAATAGAATCTGTAGTTTCCTTTTTTATGTACTTTATTTTTGTGTTCTTCTTCTTCTTCTCTACTTTTCTTCTTTTGGAACAATTGCTCTCCAAGTGAGTCTAAAAGCGTCGAAAGAGCCTTGCCTTTGCGAGTGCCACCGATAGCTCATGATGATGGATTCTCATTCTGTATCACTTCACACTTGCAACGTCTTGATGATATAATGTGAAGGAAATGGGAATCAACTCTTATGGGCTATATGTTGATCACCTCACTTCAAGGTAACATCATTGCAAAAGATTCAAGGTAGGTATTTGGCCAAAAGAAGTAAGTAATTTATTTTAGTTTCTTTTCTTTTCTTTTATTCTTTAGTTTAGAACACCAACAACACCCACTTCTTTCCATTTTCAATTTCTTTGTAAATAATCATTTTCTATTTTTTTCCACCTTCTCATTCTACCACTTTCTTCCTCACTTAACTTTAACCTAATTTTTCTCTTTTTTTTTAAAGAATTAAAGAAGAACTTTAACCAAACTTTGTAATTTAAAAGAAGACTTACTCAAAAGCCTCCATCGCTAGTCCCTCCTTGTGGATCACGACCCGCATAGCCACTTGCTATTGCGGTAGAATTGATTAACTTGCACATTTCATTCTAAATTCTGAAATACTGTATTTTTGTGCAGGTTCAAGCTCAATCAAGATACCAATTGAAATATAATCAATTGAAGTATAATAGTTATAGAAGAAATCAAGCTTAGCATAATTAAAATTTGTGCTCGAAGATATAGAGATATAGTAAGCACAAATAAAGCATATATATATATATATATGTATATGTATATGTATATATATATATATGTATGTATATATATATATATATATATATATATATATATATATATATATATATATATATGTAAATGAATACCAATCGAAATTGATACTATTTGAAGTGTAAGCATACATATATAAAAAATATATGGGTATACAAAAAAATGTCAATAGTGATACCAATTGAAAAGATCTAATGATACCAATTGAAAACACAATAAGATCAAATGTATAACTCATATTACCTACCACCCATTTCATGAACATGTTTAAAATGATTTTCAATAATAAGCATACAAGGCATGGTCGCCCAACTAACCGCCCTTTAAATGGAAAGGGTTTTCGAAAATAGGTTTGAAAATAGTTTAGCATAATTGAAAACTCTTCCAGAATGAAGAATACGAACTAGTTATAAGAAAATTTTATAAACTATTACGAAATCCTTCAAGTAAGGAATAAAACAAAAATATATTCCATGAAAAATATGTAAATCACATGATCACCAAACACTCAAAATCTGTAAAGCCCATATCATACTCATGAAAACAAAATCATGAGAAAACAATAAATAAATTTAGTGTATAAGAGTTATGTGAAACACATTATCATGAAACTAGGCAATAAAGCTCAATATGAAATTCCTTAAAAACATGAAAATCATCGAAACTAGAATCCTTCAAGGTATATGTATGTCATGTACAAACTACAGTATACATACATATCCAAATATAAACGAGTCCACAAGAGTATATGCATGAAGGCAAGTGGCTCAAGGATGTATATGTATAGCTAATAGTTTAGACACAATGACATATACATGAAGTTTAAACATAAACATGAAAACATGTACAAAATGGGAATACAAGTCAAATGCATGAATCATCAAAAGTAGGCTATACTAGTAATTTAATGGGTACAAATGATCATTCAAGCATAAATACATAATAATCTATTTGTGGCTCACTAGTTGTACAAGTATATACCTAAGTTTTAATGAAAACTAACATTTAAACATGTCATCAAAACATGAAGCATAGAAATCAAAACAAAAACTCATAAACATATATATGATCATTATGTACATGCACATGTATAGATCTAGGACATACACATTAGTTAAAACAAATGTGAGAACACAAAGATCTAAATCCATATTAAACATGGGTGTCTCAAATAACTAAATATGTATATCACTAATCTAAATATCATGGCATATAACATACTAATCATGAAACATTAAAACATGCTAAAATCAATGATATGAAAAGCATGTAAACAGTAAATGAGTAAGAGATTGTTACCAAAATCGAAGAGGCACATCTCCTTATCTCCAAAATAAGGTGGTCCTCCCACCAAACATCCCTTGAAAGTGATGCATCCAAATTGTCCTCTTTAAGCTCGGAACGCATCCACCTCAAGGCACCATTACTCTCACGTCATGCGAGAGTCCACACCTACATCAAATAACATAGGGGTGGTCTTTAGTACCCTCTTTTGGGTCCATGGGGGTTAGCTCCTTTCCTAACCCAAACAAATTTAGTTGCTAAATTTGAATCATGTATACGATCATAACAAAACTTAGCAAGGTGGCCCTTACGTCCACAATGTGTACAAGTGTACACATGAGCATACATCGTGTGATGGGTGTGTACGTGAGGAGCATGTGTATGCCGTGGTTTGTGTGCATGCAAAGATGGAACTTGTTTCTTTCGAACCATAGATTCCAATCGTGTGTGGTTCAAGGCACAATGGCTCAAAGTGGAGCCCAAACAATCCATATTCTTTTTTAACAAATTTATATCATTTTCAATTATAGGAGAAGAGGGGCATGCAATAGGTGAGCTAGAATGTGAAGCTACACTAGCATGGCAAACATGTGAATCTATGTCATTTTTCAAAACAACATTCTTCTTTAAACAATCTTCCAATTCTTTTGAAATCAAATTAATTTTTTGTTTTTCAAAGAAACATTTTCTTTTAAAGTAAACTCAAGTTTTAAAGACAGTTTTCATTTTTCTTCAAAACATTTTCACAATCGTTTTTATTTTTCAAGATCTTGTTTTCATTTAGGGCAAGATCAAGTTTAGATTTCAATGAATCCCTTTCATTAGAAATCTCCACTTTCTCTTGCAAAACCAAATCTAATTTTGAACATAAATCCTTATTTTCTTCTTTTAGTTCAAAACTCTTCTTTTTTAAAAGATTATATTTTTCAAGCAATTTTTCATAAACAATTGATAGTTCTTCATTTAAAGCATTTGGATCAACATAATCATCACAATAAGAACTAGCATCATCACTATCTAATTGAGTTTCCGAGTATACCTCAAGGGAGTCATTCCCTTGGACCATGTAGCATTTTGCTCAGATTCTCCACTAGATTCATCCTCCACAATGTTGGGCGTTTGTAGCTCGGAGGAGATCAACGTGTTCCACACTGCAAAGGCAGAATCACAGTTAGAAACTAAGCACAAATATTCTTTATTAAGCGTGCTTCTAAGTGCCTCAAGGGCTTGTGCATTGGCCTCTATAAGCTTGCTATTACCAAGATAGGATTTCTTGGTAGCGGCAAGGAAAACATGCAAGCCTAGGGTTTTTAGATACATGGACATCCTAAATTTCTACATGTCAATGTTGGAGACATCAAACATGGGAGGTGACAAGCAATCCATGAGTGTGTGTAAACAATATACGTATGCAAAATGCAAGTGATAGATTAGCAAAACCTAGATCACACTCCTAGGTGGTTAAACCTAATATCAGGAGCGTAAGCTCTGATACCAATTATAAGTATACCTAGAGGGGGGTGAATAGGTGTACAGCTAATCTAATGAACTAAATACGGAAATTAAAAACTAAATTGCAACACACTTAGTGTAATCAATGAGTGTAGCCGAATTCCCAGTGAAGGGCTCTGGACTAACTCCTCTTAGTTCCTCTGAATAAGAGTTAAGGTGCTATATGAAGCTCGTGGTTAAACACAAGTGAGGCACACACAAACCAAGCATATAATATATGAATGAGCAATATGAAATGATGCAAGGCACAATGTAAAAGAGAGAGAGAGAGAGAGTAAGAGTCAATGGATCAAACGCAAATACTGAGATTTGTTTCGAGGTTCGAGCACACAGCTCTACGTCCTCGCCTTCACACAGAAGGATTTCCGCTAACTTGTCCATACAAGACTCCCACACAGGGAACCTCCACTAAGGATTTGGGGAAAATACAATCAGGAGTGCACAACTCCTCTCTCAATCAATACAACCTCTCAAAGAGGAAAGGCACAACCAGCACAAACACCACCTCACACAAGAAGGGTAGGCACTTAGCCAATACAAATCAATCACCTCACACTTGAGGGATTCCAACAAACTCCACCTCTCACTAGAGGGAGCTAAACACAATCTCTACCTCTCACTAGAGGGAGCCAACCACCACTCCAATAATCAACCTCTACACAAGAGGGATATCACAAATTAGGAGGATTTACAACTAGGTAGTCTATCTCAACCACAAACAACTTTTTTCCCCACAAAACAAAGATCCTAATAGATAGGATAGAATGATAGGCTTAAGTGTGGAAAACAAAGTGTTTTAACAAAGAAAATCACTTGGAAAAATCTAAAAATAGATATAGAATTTTTAGACCAAAAACAAATTCCCAAAAGACTATTTTCTTTGAAATACCAAACACTTTAAAAACAAATAGAGAATAGGAATTTTAACCCAAAAACTTTTTGCTGAAAATACTTGAAAAGATCTGGAATTTTTCTCTCTAAAAACCTTGTCCAAAACAGCCCTCAAATGGGGTATAAATAGGCCCCAAAAGAATCTGCTTGTTGGCAGGCAGAAAGGTCTGTTTTGACCTTCCGGTCGACCGGCCAGTCAACCAGCCAACGGTCAAAAAAGTGACCGTTGAGCCTACCGGTCGACCGCCCGGTCAACGGCGCCAATTTCAGAGAGCAGTTGCTCTCTGGCCAATCGACTGCTCGGTCGACCGTGCCAAGCCTCACGGTCGACCGTCCGGTCGACCGGCCCCACCCGAGAGTGGGGCACTTTCAGTCGGTTGACCGCTCGATCGACTGTCCTAAGTGGCTGGTTAGCATGCACGTTCTTGTGCATGTCGATCGACCGATCCGGTCGACTGACTCTGGGTTCGGTCGACCGGTCCGGTCGACCGCCAGAGCCTGACAGGGCTGATTAAGGGATTACAAAACTAGTCTTTTTAATATCAAATAAATCCCATAAAATCTCTAAAAATTCACAAAAATAGTTTCAGTATAATACTTTGATATACAAATATGTATGAAAAAATTCAACACATATTTCAAACTATTTGAACAATTTTTGTGTTATGGAAATTTTACCGAAAACCAAATTCTGTATTTTTCAAAACTTAGAATTTTGAAATGGAAAATCGTTTTGTCCAAAACTCATCCAAATACAAAAACATGATATTGAAACAACTTTGAGGCATATAGTATATGGATATAATCCAATATACATGAAAGAGATATATATCTATGTTTTGACATTAAATCCGAAAATAAGTTTTGTCTAAAATACCAAGACTCCAAACTCATGAAATAGACTATCAAACTAAGTTTGTTTAAATAGTTGAAGCATACATGTATATAGAACAAATCTAATATACATTAAACCATGTAAACTAGTTGATTCTATCTATTCATGAAAACCAAGATCGGTTAAACCAAAAATCGAAAACCAAAACATGAAACTTAAACAAGTGTGTGTGTTGTGAACTTGAGCATATCACACTCTTCTTGTAGAGCTCCGTCTCCAAGTCGACTCGATCCAAACGTCATCCACTGAGCTTGACTCCAACCGAGTGCTAGATATGAACTTTGACGCTCGGGCTCTTGAATCACCATGTGAAAGCTCCAAAACACCTTTGTTGAAGCCAATCACCTACTAATATCTTGGTTAAGTATCTGAAACTAAACATCACAAGATTATTAGTAAACTATAACTACATGAGTTAATCATCATCAAAACTAGAGTGGAAGGCCTCTGGGCCAACACTTTTATCATAGGCAAAACCTTTAGTTTCTTTTAATTTTTCAACTAAAAAAATAAATGATTTTGATTTAAATCTTAAAGATTTTCTTAACATGATATTAAAATCGAATATTAAATCAACAAGCTAGGGAGCAAGTATGGAATAAACATGATTTAGAAATAGTTGTGCTTTAAATGTCCAAGTTTAAACGAGAAACATCCCCATGTGCTTTCAAGAACAAAGTTTAACTTAAGCATTATCATGATTCAAGAAGGTTGCTTTCATAAAAACAGATTAAGAGAAAGTAAGTATATGAGATTGATTAGTGAGCCCAAAAGATTATTTAGTTACTCATGATAAAGAGAAAACAAATAAGATAATGAAAATAATGCATAGACATATCGAATTGAGTTGAATTGAATAAGCAAGTTGAATCTCCTTTTATTGTCATTTCAAGGATAAATTACACACTCGTTTTCTCTCTTCTCTCTTTGCTAGTCTAAACTAAAAAGTAAAAAATGAGATACAACTTCTCAGAACTATCTAACAATACTCCTAAAACCCTAAAAATGAACAAGAATTTTAATCCTAGTCTTCGTCCATCTCTTCTCTGTAGAGTGTAGTATTTATAGCCGAAAGAAGGTAAAGGAGGGTGTGAGAAGATAAAGGGAGCAAATGCTCCCGTAACTCCACCAGATTGTCACAAAAACGCGACTTAGGCCACGTTTCTGCGGCTTGGATGTGGCCATGTGGCCACATCCACAGAGCAGAGATCCCTCAATTGATTTTATGTCCTTTTGTCCAATTGGATACTCTCTTTGATCTCTGATTATGATCTGATCTTCGTTGATCCTCAAGCTAACCAATTTAGATTTATATAAATCTGAATTAAATTATTTTATTTGATATGATCCTCCCTGATATACATTGATCTTCAGCTGTAATCGCCTCTATCCTCCTGAATATTTGTCTCCATCTTTAATTAAGATTTAAATTTAATTAATCAGAATTAAAGTGGGTTTTTTGGGCTCATTTCTTTCCATCTCCCTTGGTAAAAGCTTGCACATTGATTGGACAAAATAAGATTAAATAATAGGATTCATTATATAATAAATATGGGAACGTGACAATATATATATATGCAATATCAGTGACTGATCATACCCCCACACTTATCTTTTGCTCTCCTTCGAGCAAAACATCAAAACTAATCTTAAGAAATTATTAGACCACTTTCACAGGTCACTCAATTGCACTGAACATGTGCAAAAAGCTGTTAAACCTCTAGCTTACCCCTAGAGGACGAGTTTTATCTCGTGAGAGTTTTCAATGGATTACACTCACAAAATTCATAAGAAAAACGAAATAGAGAGTTAGTATTTTTGAAAAACATTTTGAAAGAGAGAAAAAATTTGAAATATTATTGTAAGAGTTCAAGTAATCTATAAGTTATAGAAAAATTAAATTTTTTGTTTCTAAACTTAGTCTCTACAGAAACTTGTTATCAATCAAAGTAAGGAGTCAAATTGTGTTTCTCATCTATTCTATTACTTTACCCTAAGTCATATGCACCTTCGTGATCGTGAAATTTTGACTAAATTTTATTTAACTCTAATTCTTATGCCTTATTTATTTATTATTTTTTATATTTTTGATGGTATTATTTCTTAGTTCAATTAGGCTTTCTAATCTGCCCATGTAACGAACCTTTTGCCAGTGACACCCAAATCAGACGGTCTTAGGGAACTGGGTGAGAAAACCGCCTAAAGACTTAAGGACTCGAGTAGACAAGGCCATAAAACTAAGAATTTTATAATGTGAATCACTTTAGGCGAGAATACTTATGCTTTATAAGACACAAATACCTAGCTTAATCAGAAGTTTTTTGATATATATATATATGGGGTTACTATACCTCATCCGCTAGCTAAGAGAGTTTCTCAGCCGGCGGGATATGGCAACATAATAGCCACGCATTTGTCAAAAATTTTGATAGAGAAAAGCCAAACAATCCCGCTCGAATAAGCCATCAGTCACTTCAACAATTGCTTTGACGAAAAAACCCTCCCTTACAACTTTTTACTATAAGTAAAACTTTTCCTTCCAAAAAAATTACGGATCTGAATTTTTCATCATTCTGAAAAATTTAATGCTATTGATTCATAAACTTTCTGAACAATCGCATTCAAAATTTATTTTTTTAAAAAAAGATCTAATCAAGATGGCACCCAAGAAATCATCAGCGGAAAAAGGTAAAAGGGAAACCTTGGAAACCTATTTTTTAGGGGGTTCTATAGCCCTTAATAGTTTGTTTTTTTAAGTTGTGATTTTCATTTTAATAAAACAAAATTCCATCCTTTACATTAACTTCGATTCAAAAGTGACTCTTGCACTGATTTTTGAATCAATTTTGAATTTAATTTGAAAGAAGAAATTAATACTGAATTTTTCTGGAAAATTTTGATTTTTCTTAAAATTTTCAAGAAACTTGGTTATTAAAAAATAATTAATTTAATTTTTATTTTAAAAGCTTGTGACCATAGTAGCAATTAAGAGTAAAAGAGTCACCTTTTTTTGTTTTAAAGAAGTAAGAATCAAAATTAAATCTATTTATGCAATTTGAAACCAAATTTTTTATTTTCTACCCTGAAACTTTAATCCAAGTCACAATTTAAGTTGAAAAGAAAATAAGAATTAATGCTCTTATTAGGGATTTATTTTTTAAAATTTTTTAATTTTCTAACACTGCGACCAAGGTCACAGTTTTTTCTTTCCATTTTGTCGACTTGGGTTGCAGTATTTTTTTCATTCCATTACTACGACCTTGGTCGTAGTCTGTGAAAAAAATATTTTTTTTAAAATTTTATTAACGTCTGTTTTGTTTTTAAGATTATTTTTATAAAACACTGCGACTGATGTCGCAGTGTTGCAGTCCCTTCTCTCTTTTTTTTGGACCTGGGGCGCAGTCTGTTCTACTAAGTTAGCTTAATATGATACTGCGACCCTGGTCGTATTATGATGAAACAAGGGTCAGAGTGCTCTGAATCATTGACCAAGGTCCTCATTAGTTAATTAATTGGGTTAATTAAAAAATATGACCTCTGTCGCAGCGTAATTAATAGTGCGACCTTGGTCGCAGTGTATTATAATTTATTATCTATTGTTGCAACCAAGATCATAGTCCATCAACCAAAGTGGTCATAATGCTTCTACTAATCTTTAACAGATGTATCTGGTGAGAGTAAAATTGATGGACCTTATCCGGGCTTGATAAATCATGTGAATGAGAATCAACAAACTTGGTGACAACCCAAAATCTTCAGTATAATAATAAACAAAGATGTACATGTCTCAGCAGGACACTCAACTCTAGTATCAATTCGACGGTTGACTGTAAGCCCATCTTGTCTTTTATCACACAACTTCTTCACACCTTTCTTGTTGCAACAAAAGTTTCTGCAAATAACTTCATGAGAAGGCCTACGTGATTTATCTATTCCTTTTCAACTCACACCAAAATCTCTATTCCTTGCATAAGCATTATAAAAGTTGCATGCTTCATCATCTATGAAAAACTTATTGTACTAAAAGAATAACTAAGGTTCTAAATATTCTCCATGTAAATTCAGATCCTATAAAATAAATTGGTAAAAGAAATAATTGAAAATCACACGTCGAACTATAATAAATAAAACTGCGACTAAGATCGCAGATGTAAATATAGTTGTGACTATTGAATAAATACTGCGATCGTAGTCGCATCTTTCAGGATGTCCAGGTTTTCTGCAAAAGAATGTGATATTTTGTAATATTGCGACCTCTGTCGAAGTCCTTAATATATTAAAGGACTGAGCAAAAGGTCACACATGCAAAGTAATTACGGACTTTAGGTAACATCGTAGTTATATAGATGTCTGTAATAATTGAAAAATTGTTTTAATATATACTGCAACCTTAATCGCAGTTCTTCTAATTTAGTGTATATGAGAAAAAACAAGTAATTGAAAATAAAAAGAACTAATTGAAAATCACACATCTTAACTATAATAAATTAAACTACGACTATGGTCGCAGTTGTAAAGATAGCTGTGACTATTGAAAAAATTATTTTAATATATACTGTGACCTTAGTCGTAGTTCTTACAATTTAGTGTATATAAGAAAAACAGGTATTTTTCAAATTAAATAACTGCGACTGAGATCACAGTTAATAAAACTGTGCAATTGTTAACTGAAAAAGATGACTTTAATAAAAGTGATTATTGTTCTGTAAAATGTAATCTAGGTCGCATTTCCATTTACATTACCAAAAATTTTTTACATATAAGAAGTTGCGAGAAAAATTAAAAAAAAGGATAAAATGAAAACCTCTTGATCAGCATCCAAAGATTCAACCCTTCAAGATTTTTTAAATTCTATGACAAAGTTGAACACGATGATATATGGTTCATATTTAGATCGAGAGGAAGAGATCGGAGACGACGATGACCTGAATTGACAGGAGATGTGCTCTAATCGACGGTCTGTTTTCTATTGATTTGGGTAAGGGAAAACTTAGAAAAAAAGTGTTCGAGGAGCGAAATTACAAGTATTTCTTTACAGAAAGCAAAAGAAATTTATAGGTAGATCTCCTCTGAGATTTTTGGGAAAATGTGCCGGTAGGAATCTGATCAGCGCGCGATCACTTTATCCCTTTGATGATGTGATCGGTCAGATAATCGAACTGTCTCCTAATAGGACTCCCTTTTACTTGGTTCGGGGAATCGGGGAACAGAGGATCGGTAGAGCCCTCTTGCTAGGGATTCTGCTTCTCGAGCCAATCTCCTCTCTCCTCCCTTGCCTGTCTCTCCTCGGTAGGCTATTTATAGGAAGAACAGGGTATGATCGCCCCTGAAAATCTGAAAACAGATTGAGTCAATATGTTTTGTATCTAGAAAGTAGCCTCGCCGCAAGGCTAGAAACAACTTCTGCGAAGCCAGGAATAGCATGTAGGGATAATCTCTTGACCCGCTCCGCTAAATGAGGGATACTTCCTTGATCCTCTCCAGTTAATTGAGAGATCTTCCCTGATCTTCTCACCTAATTGGGAGAGTCAAAAGATCATGGCAAGTAACTGCTAAATTCGATTTCAATCACAATGATCTCATCTGGAGATTTGATTGGTCAAAGGTGACCATAAAAGACCCGCAGCGGGGCTAATCCAATAAGCTCATAGCGGGGCTAATCCAAAGAAGCTTCAGGCGCAGCTAGGAGTAGGCTCTCAGCGAAGCTATAAGTTGGCCTTTTGTGGCTCCACAGAGTGTCTAGCGAAGCTATTAGCTAGCTTTCTGCGGAGTTATGGAAAACTCCAGGGCGAAGCTATAAGTTAGCCCATGGCAGAGCTATGATGGAATTCTTATCGAGCTAAGCAAACTTAGCCTCTGTGCGATTGCTCATGTGAGACTTAGTATCGCTAGGCCTGCTCAGAACTTCTTCAAAGGCAACTTTGACTTACTATCTGCTTTACTGGATTAGTAATATCCATGTTGCTGCCTAGCCTCTGGTCATTAGCTTGTCTTCGACTTATCTTTTGTAGATGTCAATAAGTTAGACGTAGTTCAGACCGGCTGAAAATGAATGCGGGAGTCCATCTTTTTCGGGTGTCAACGAGACCCCCTTCAAAGTTTTCGTGAATCTGCAATGGAATGGTTCAGATCCCGAAATACTTTGAACTGTTTTGATTGATGGTATGTGAATGTGAACATCGCCCTAGTGGTTGGGTTCAACTTCGCCTTAAACTCTGCCTTCGGGTTGGAATAGGTTCATCGAGGAATTGTAACAATCCGCTTCCGCGTAGCTTTGCTTTTGGGCTTTCTGAAGTAACTTCGCCTCAAACTGAGTAGGAAGATGAGTATTATCCTCACACTCGCTGTGATGGAGTGACGCTCCGTTCCCAAGGCTAACCGCTTTTTGCGAGTTACGAGAGGAATTGTTCCCTTTTTCAAGGTTAGAATATCCTCTACATTAACGAGGGAGATTATTTCCTTTTTGAAGTTCAAATAACTTCGTGCGCATTACCGAGGGAGACTATTCTCTTTCTTAAGGACAAGTACTTAAATGCCTTAAATTCGCCCACGCTTCCATGCTTGAAGTGGTGACGGCGTAGTCAGGCCACGAGGCCTATAAATAGGACTTTTATAGTCCTTCCCAGCTAAACATACTCCTCTTTTTCTAGGAGGTTTATTTATGACCTCTCCCTATTGCTCAAATAAGGAGGCTGAGGTCCCTGAAGTAGTGGGGGCTCTCACTCAATCAAGAACTGGTGAGCCTCGGTCATCCAGTGACTTTCAAGGAGTTTATCTCCCTTAATCTTCTTAGCTTTACCAGCTATCTTAGGGAAAAAATTCCCATGGTCTTCGCATTTGGCTGACTTTCAGAAAAGGGTTTCAGCCCTATTTTCCAGCTTCTCAGCGAAGCTAGCATTCTCACTCGATCAGGCAAAAGATCTTTTCATGTAGAGTTCCTACCTTGATCTGTTAAATCTGCCTGTTGAATCTGCCATATAGGCAAGGCTTAGGACTTGGCCTCTTCAAGGCTTCTCCAACCTAACTGCCTTGGGTGGAGCTAAGACTTGGCTTATGTTGAGCTAGTTTATCATTACTGTGTAAGCGAGGCTATCCTCTGCTTAGCTGAAATCCGTCTTCAAGGCACAACTGGATAGCTTCGCCCAAAGAATTTTGACTTAGCATTCCACCTTTTCCTTTGCATTTTTTTTTATTTAATGCTAACTTGTTTCCTGTTTGCATTGCAGTGAACTATGCTCCCTATTCCTTCGACTTGATGAAAGAGACCAAAAATTTGCCCCTTGATTTTCAAGTTGAAGCTTTGATCATAAGCGAGAGGAACATATTGGAAAAGCTGATGCGCGTTTCAAGAAGAGGCTGGCAGTCGCTTATCTGAGATGATCCACTTCGGAAAGGGGATTGTAGTTGCTTATCCGAGATGATCCACTTCGGGAAGGCAGACGTCTCCAGTAAGGTCTTGGATCATTCCTTTGCCAATTTTGTTTAAGGAAGATCCAGCTTTCTGGTGGCAACCATCCCTTACCAATTTTGATCAAAGAAGATCCAGCTCCTTGATGGCAACCAATCTCTTGTCATTTTTCATTGAGGAAGATCCAGCTTCTTGATGGCAAAAGCTGACATTAAATGAAGGATTACGGCCTTGTGCAGGAGGAAGACCTTTCGTGTCCAGTTGGGATGGTTCATCAATGTAACGCCCCGCTCCCGCAGGTACGGGGACGTTATGGCGACGTACATATGCGAGGTGAAAACAACCTCACGCATAGGTTAAGCCTCAGTACAGGACATAACCTCCATATACACAGGAGTTCCAGCAGGAAATAAGTACAAGAATACCTGCAGAAATTGGTTAGTGATCATAACAGATAGGAAAACAGGGATAAATAAGATAACAGCAATAAATCACAAAGATACCTATGAATGAGCTCGATGATGAGTCTCCTATGTGAACCCAATGGACTATCTGCTGATACGCTAACTCGGGTCTCCAACCTGGGCATGCAAACCCAGGGTCGTCAGAAAGCGACCTAGTGAGTGGTACAATGAAGGAGGTAGTAATAGATACAATAGTAATACAAACATGATAATAAGATATACTACATGATGTTGTACTAGTGATACCATAGCATAAGTATATCATAAGCAGCAGAAATATATAAACATGCAAGCCGTAGTAAGATATAAACATGTCATCTTTTAATATCATCACTAAGCCGGTTATCATCGGATCATGCCTATAGTCGTATCCAGTTGATATCATAAATAATGTTATCTATTGGTGATGTGATAGAAGTGAACATGCTAGTGGTGATGTGATAGCAGTGAACATGCAGATGGGCATATGCTATTTAACCATTATATGGTGTGGTGCATAGCCAGTCATGATGTCTGCAAGGTATACAGAAACTAGAATATATGTACATATGCATGAATAGTAGGCCACCACAGAAAATGTAACATGTACCAGGTAAAGGAACAAGTATACATGTAACATGATATCGGATAAATGATCAGGAACAGTAATAAGTACATCTAAACATGTATCAGGCAAGTCATGTCGAAGTCATGTCATTTATACAATAGTAGCACTCAGTACCACCTGGTATTGTAATCACTCTCTTCCAGTGTCCCATACCACTGGCAGTTCATACTGGAGCCCGTACTCCAGTCGAACCCATCCAGACATGGCCTACGGGTACCATTATCCAAACGAGAGAGTAACCAAATAACAAGTGTTCCCGACGTCACTATTGTGTATACTGTTTTATTATGTTAATTGGAAACCCATGGTCGAGGAGTTCTTATCGGGTAAGTGTATCCCGTGCATACCCGGGATCACGGCCTTTATCAACCCCTGGCTGCTAAGACCAGAGCCCTCCGCTAAGAGGGGAACAATGATCAAGTAACAAGAGCTCATGGAGCAATTGGTAGGTAGCACTACCATCCCCTGCAGTGGGAGAACAATATGGATCCAGTACATCACCCGATAAGATCTAATCAACCGTCAAGTCTCCCCCATACCCCAGTTAGTTTTATGATCTGTTATATCAAGTATACAATGTAACAAGAACAACTACTGTATATGATACGGGTAACATGATTACAGGACCTGAGCTCTGTTGATAGCGTAGAACAATGTAACGGGAAACGGGAACAATATAACATGAACAATATAACGGGAAACGGGAACAATAGATGTGGAAGTCCACATATAGCATATCAACAACTCTCAAGTCCAGTAACGGGAATATCCATATCAGCAACAGAAAACAATATCCAGTAACGGGCATAACAATATCAGTCACGGGAAACAAACATATAACAGGAATATAACATGGAACAATAATACATGTAATATGCCTTGGGATCCATATGACAAGACTAATGAAAACATGCATGTGTGACCGTGATATGTAAACATGCCGTGTATGATGATATGTATGATGATAATCATATTATGCAATGCGGTAGTCCGTGCCTGGTATATCCGTGTATTAGTGGAACATATATGTGTCGCAATACTCTGTATAATATCTCTGTGATAGTACATGTCATACCAGTTGTCAGTGTATAATGTACTACCGTGTCCAGTGAATTACAGTGTCCGTGTTATGCTGATACCAGTGCATGAACTAACGGTGTCTAGCATTCATGTCTAGTGATAGTGCAGTGTCATCAAGTTCCGTGAATCAATTTCTATCTAGTGACAGTGTAGTGTCATCGGGTACCGTGGGTCAGTATACATGTGACGATCATTATCTAACTGGGACAATACATGAAATAATATTGTCCAAGACTATGGTGAAATAGAGGCCCGGCTGTCAGTGGAACATGAACATGACATAATAGGCATCTAGACAATCAACGTCTTTTAGTTTCAGGCATATTCTCAGTACAGTATTTATGACCGTGTTTTAATATTGTTTACAATTTACCGGTAATCATGTATATGTAAAGAACACAACCAGGCTCAATCAAAGATAATTTATTAAACAAAAACAGTTACCAACTAGCCATGGGAAGGTAGCTCTCTTTCCCACGATCGCAACGGATCCAGAATCGTCCAAATCGGAGTCCGAATGCTCCCGAGATCGCCCGAATACTTTATTGGGTTCGGGTAGCCCGCGGGTCGGGTTTGGATCCAATACCCAAACCCAAGTGAAAGTGGGTTAGTGGATTACAGGATAGGGCTTATTGGGTAACAGGTTTTCAACCACACCAATAGGGTTATAGTGGGTTCGGGTGTGAACCCGAACCCAACACACACACACACAGAGAGCACACACACACACACACACACAGAGCACACTCTCACTTACTTACACTCACACACCCTCTCAGCACACGCACACTTACTCATTCACACTCACTCACACACACACACACACAGACACACACACACACAGACACAGAGCACACTCACACTCACTTACACTCACTAACACTCTCACACACACACACACTCAGCACACACACTCACTCACTCACACTTACTCACACACACACACAGACACACACACAGCACACACGCACACACTCACACACACACACAGCCATACACTCCACACAACAGCAAACATACACACACACACACACAGCCATACACCCCCACACAACAGCAAACACACACACATACACACTCTCACTCACAATAGCACACAGCAGCAGCAGCGCTGCTGCTGCTGCTGCGCGCGCTGTGGCCGGCCAGCAGAGCTGGCCGGCGGCCAACAGAATCCGCCGGCAGCGGGTCTAGCCGCCGGCGGCGGTCGATGTAAGGGAGAGAGAAAGGGGGGAAAGAGAGAGAGAGAGAGAGAAAAGAAAAGAATAGGAAGAAGAGAAGAAGAGCAGCAGGAAGGAGAAGAAGAAAAAGAAGAAGAAGAAGAAGCAGGTGGTGGTGGTGGGGTATGGTTGCCGCCGTGGTTGGGCGGTCTGGCCGGACAGCAGGCGCGACGCTGCCTCGCCGGAGGCGGTGCTGGCCTCGTCGCCGAGCTGCTGGAGAGGGAGTAGAGAGAGAGGGTTAATTAGAAAAGTCATTAGAACTAATTAGAGAGGGAGAGAGAAATTGGAGAGAATTAGAGAGAGAGTGTTAAGGAGAGAGAGGGGGAGGATTTATCGCAGGGAAAAGGCGGTGGAAGTGATGGCGGTGGAGGAGACTTCCAGAGAAAGGAAAGAAAAAGAAAAGAAAAGAAAAGGTTTTAAATTTAATAAAATAATATTATTTAATTCGACCCAAAATTCGACTAATTCCGAACGGTGTCCAAAAATTACAGAAAATAGAAAATATTATCCTGAGACGTAATATGAAAACGGTTCAAAGAAATTCAATCCGGTTTGCCAATTAAAAATCTCGGAGTGTCCCGCCGATACCGAGCGACACCGGTCTTGCCCGATTTTGATAAATTCAGAAAAATCCCTAAAAATACCCAAACGTAGATAACACGCTTCTAATACGCATGGAGAAAGCGGATTCTCAAAATTCTACACTATTTATGAAATAAAAATCAGAAGGCCGGTTATCGATATCGGTCGACACCGACTACGGAGTTTTTCCAAAATAATCCAGAAAACTTCCAGAAAATCCTTAAAAATCTTAAATATTAGAAAATGATTTTTGAAACTAAAATCGGCTCAATCGGACTACCACAAAGGTCAAATCAATTTTGTACGTCGTATCGGGTACTGATACGGTGATACGTACACCAGGGATCAGGGGGTTACATTTCTCCCCACCTTACAAAAAATTGCGTCCTCGCAATTTCCATTTAGGTGGGAGAACAATATTTCCAACCCCAAAGCCTAAAGGTTACGGATCCACGACACTTCCGCTGCGCACTCTGCTATCTATAAGGAACTCGGGACGGAGAAGGAGTGTAGTGAACTACAACGCACAGAGTGAAATCAATAGGATGAAGAGAAAGGAAGCAGAAAAATCAAATAGTCTGAATGACAACTGTAATTGAGGAAGATAACAGAGTCAAGGACATGGTATTCTTGTACTCGTTGCTGGAATCCCCAAATTCAGATATAGATCAGTGAATCTGAACCTGATTGTACTGTTGGTAAGAGCCCAAGGATTGACCCAGGTGGTTACCCACACCAGGTGTGAAACCTAGGCTCTGATACCACTATGTAACGCCCTGCGGTACGGGGACGTTATGGCGACGTACATAGCGAGGTGAAAACAACCTCACGCGTACGTTAAGCCTCAGTACAGGACATAACCTCAATATACACAGGAGTTCCAGCAGGAAATAAGTACAAGAATACCTGCAGAAATTGGTTAGTGATCATAACAGATAGGAAAACAGGGATAAATAAGATAACAGCAATAAATCACAAAGATACCTATGAATGAGCTCGATGATGAGTCTCCTATGTGAACCCAATGGACTATCTGCTGATACGCTAACTCGGGTCTCCAACCTGGGCATGCAAACCCAGGGTCGTCAGAAAGCGACCTAGTGAGTGGTACAATGAAGGAGGTAGTAATAGATACAATAGTAATACAAACATGATAATAAGATATACTACATGATATTGTACTAGTGATACCATAGCATAAGTATATCATAAGCAGCAGAAATATATAAACATGTAAGCCGTAGTAAGATATAAACATGTCATCTTTTAATATCATCACTAAGCCGGTTATCATCGGATCATGCCTATAGTCATATCCAGTTGATATCATAAATAATGTTATCTAGTGGTGATGTGATAGAAGTGAACATGCTAGTGGTGATGTGATAGCAGTGAACATGCAGATGGGCATATGCTATCTAACCATTATACGGTGTGGTGCATAGCCAGTCATGATGTCTACAAGGTATACAGAAACTAGAATATATGTACATATGCATGAATAGTAGGCCACCACAGAAAATGTAACATGTACCAGGTAAAGGAACAAGTATACATGTAACATGATATCGGATAAATGATCAGGAACAGTAATAAGTACATCTAAACATGTATCAGGCAAGTCATGTCGAAGTCATGTCATTTATACAATAGTAGCACTCAGTACCACCTGGTATTGTAATCACTCTCTTCCAGTGTCCCATACCACTGGCAGTTCATACTGGAGCCCGTACTCCAGTCGAACCCATCCAGACATGGCCTACGGGTACCATTATCCAAACGAGAGAGTAACCAAATAACAAGTGTTCCCGACGTCACTATTGTGTATACTGTTTTATTATGTTAATTGGAAACCTATGGTCGAGGAGTTCTTATCGGGTAAGTGTATCCCGTGCATACCCGGGATCATGGCCTTTATCAAACCCCTGGCTGCTAAGACCAGAGCCCTCCGCTAAGAGGGGAACAATGATCAAGTAACAAGAGCTCATGGAGCAATTGGTAGGTAGCACTACCATCCCTTGCAGTGGGAGAACAATATGGATCCAGTACATCACCCGATAAGATCTAATCAACCGTCAAGTCTCCCCCATACCCCAGTTAGTTTTATGATCTGTTATATCAAGTATACAATGTAACAAGAACAACTACTGTACATGATACGGGTAACATGATTACAGGACCTGAGCTCTGTTGATAGCGTAGAACAATGTAACGGGAAACGGGAACAATATAACATGACAATATAACGGGAAACGGGAACAATAGATGTGGAAGTCCACATATAGCATATCAACAGCTCTCAAGTCCAGTAACGGGAATATCCATATCAGTAACAGGAAACAATATCCAGTAACGGGCATAACAATATCAGTCACGGGAAACAAACATATAACAGGAATATAACATGGAACAATAATACATGTAATATGCCTTGGGATCCATATGACAAGACTAATGAAAACATGCATGTGTGACCGTGATATGTAAACATGCCGTGTATGATGATATGTATGATGATAATCATATTATGCAATGCGGTAGTCCATGCCTGGTATATCCGTGCATTAGTGGAACATATATGTGTCGCAATACTCTGTATAATATCTCTGTGATAGTACATGTCATACCAGTTGTCAGTGTATAATGTACTACCGTGTCCAGTGAATTACAGTGTCCGTGTTATGCTGATACCAGTGCATGAACTAACGGTGTCTAGCATTCATGTCTACTGACAGTGTAGTGTCATCAAGTTCCGTGAATCAATTTCTATCTAGTGACAGTGTAGTGTCATCGGGTACCGTGGGTCAGTATACATGTGACGGTCATTATCTAACTGGGACAATACATGAAATAATGTTGTCCAAGACTATGGTGAAATAATGGCCCGGCTGTCAGTGGAACATGAACATGACATAATAGGCATCCAGACAATCAACGTCTTTTAGTTATCAGGCATATTCTCAGTACAGTATTTATGACCGTGTTTTAACATTGTTTATAATTTACCGGTAATCATGTATATGTAAAGAACACAACCAGGCTCAATCAAAGATAATTTATAAAATAAAAACACTCACTAACTAGCCATGGGAAGGTAGCTCTCTTTCCCACGATCGCAACGGATCCAGAATTGTCCAAATCGGAGTCCGAATGCTCCCGAGATCGCCCGAATAGTTTATTGGGTTCGGGTAGCCCGCGGGTCGGGTTTGGATCCAATACCCAAACCCAAGTGAAAGTGGGTTAGTGGATTACAGGATAGGGCTTATTGGGTAACGGGTTTTCAACCACACCAATAGGGTTATAGTGGGTTCGGGTGTGAACCCGAACCAACACACACACACACACACACACAGAGCACACACACACAGCACACTCTCACTTACTTACACTCACACACCGTCTCAGCACACACACACTTACTCATTCACACTCACTCACACACACACACACACAGACACACACACACACAGACATAGAGCACACTCACACTCACTTACACTCACTAACACTCTCTCACACACACACACTCAGCACACACACTCACTCACTCACACTTACTCACACACACACACACACACAGACACACTGATTAGACGGAAAAGGTGTCGTATTGTGGAGTATAATTTGCACACAAAATATATTCAATGAAAAGAGATAAGGTTTAGAAACAACCTCAAGTGCTTTGATTACTCCACAAATGTATAAAAGATGATTAATATACCCTTTCCTATCTCCGTTATAGCATAGGGCTATACCGAGTCGATTCTCAGGGAGAGCTCGCGATGGAAGCTTTACGATAGGTAGTGAAGAAAAGAAAACGAAGATTCTTCTTTGCTTTAAAAAAATAAAGAATAAAACAATGAAGAAGAAATGAAAGAATGGATGGATATGTTCATGATGGAAAGTGTAAAGAAATCAAAATTAAGATTGGCTTTGGAATTACAACTAAAAGAAAGTAAAACTTTGAAAAGATTTAAGATTGAAGAAAACCATGACTAGCTAACCTTACTACCTTACTAAAGACTTACTAAACTCCATGATAGTGAATGCGTGCCTCATGTTGATTCATCGGCATAGATTTGTCTTGCGTGTTGGTCTAATTACTTTCCCACTTGGATGATGGGGATCATTCTTGGACTTGTCTTGTAGCCTCATAGATGTCATTGGCCTACAAGATAGACTTACAATAATGGAATCAAAAGAGCGACACACAAGGGATGCTAAGGAAGAAGATACAACATTCAATAATGGAAGTAATGAAGTTGTACAACAAATAGCATATGTTTGGTGATCCATCTCCATGTTCCATCAAGGCACTTGTTCAAAGACAAGGCTCTAAATGAGGCACACATGAATCATATAAAATTACAACAAGAACTAGCCAAGCAATGAAAGTAACCCATCGGAGAAGAGAAGACCATACAACTTGCAAGATGAAATATAGCAATCACCCATGAGTTAGTAGTTAGCAAGGTTAGTGGTTAGCTAGTACATGTAGAAAAGTTAGCTACAAGCCATTACAAAAGAAAAGCAAAGCATGAATAAAATTGCAAGAAAATAAAGAAAGCAAGTAAAGAAAACAAGTACACTAGAAAATGCAAGAGTAGAGAGAAGAGAATGGATCAATCCTTGCTTCACAAGTTGTCACTCCTTGATGTACACAAGCTTTCTCTCTCTTACAAACTCTCTCTTACAGAATTTCTAGGGAGGAAGAAGATCTAGAGAGCTACAAAAATCCTAGAGAAAAACTAACAAAAATACAAAGCTTAATCCCTAATCTCTCTCTCTCTTCTCTGCTCAGTCTTTGCTCGCAGGTCCAAGTGAAGTATTTATAGGCCTCAAGAGAAGGATCCAGAACCCAGTTTGTTGGCGCAAAATCTGGGATCCAACTGAATCATAACTGCCGCAGATCCACAACCCTGTTGCGGCAAAACAGAATCAGTTGGGCAACAGATTTCTGGTACAGGTTGGTTGCGAGGTTGTTATCCACGTGGCCTTCTAGAATCTTGAGTTGTTACGTAGAATTCTCTGGATCCTGGGTTTAAACTTGGGCTTTATCTTGGGCTTGGAATTAATCTCTTTAATTATTGCTAATTAAAGTGATTATTGGGATTTCTCTCATTTCAGTTGTGGACCTGTAAAAATATAGAGAAGATGAGTAAAAATCATATATTTATTTGCAATATGCATGGGGATTATGTGATAAAATATGCAATATTGTGTATCAATCACACCCCCACACTTATTCTTTTGCTCGTCCCGAGCAAAACAAAGAAAAAGAAAAGAAAAATTATACTACCAATTTTATTACACCACTTTCGCATATGACGCGATTGCACTGAGCGTGTGCAACAAGCCGTTAAACCTCTAGGTTACCCTAGAGGAGGAGTGTTGTCTCCTGAGGGTTTTCAGCGGATTACACCCACAAAATCCATAAAGAAAGAAGACAAATGTTAGTGTTTTGAAAATCCATTTTGAAAGAGAGACATGTTTTCGAACTATTTTTGCAAAAATATAAGTGATCTAAGGTCATAAGTCCACCTATAATCATTCTTTCTTAAACTTAGTCTCTATGCAAGATCTTGTCTTCAATTAAGGTAAGAATTCAAAATTGGATTGAATACTTTATCTTTCATAAAACCTAGATAATATGCACACCGTGCTCAGTGAAAATTTCTGGGATTTCAACTCCAACCATCAAGCCATTTATTTATATATTATTTTCTTTTTCTTTTTTTTTTCTTCTTCCCTTAGTTTAGGCTTTCTAGTTTACCCTTGTAGCGAGCCTTTAACCGATGACTCCCAAACCAGACGGTCTTAGGGCACCAGATGAGAAAACATCCCTCGGGTTTAAGGTCTCGAGTAAAAAAGGCCACAAAACTAAAGGGGATTATTTATTTCATTTACCACCGTTAGGCGTGAATAATCATGCTTCTTGAGGCACAATTATCCTGCTTAATAAGTGATGTTTTATTTATATATATTTTTTTTCTTTTTTTTATTTTTATGGCATTTTTGGCCTTTGTTTCCATCCCAAAAATGTGTAAGTGTGAAGTGCATACTTTCTAAGGCAAAAATTCAAGATAAAAATATCTCCCCAATTTTACTTACTTATCCTATAATTTCAAACAAGATCTATTATTTCAACTAGGTTTAAGATGTCATAATTAAGGCTTTCTTAATTTCTAAGATACATCTTACTTTTCTTAAAAATAGATCAAAACTTTGTCTCTTATTTCAAAAAGTTTTTATTTTTATATTTTTTATTATTATTATTTTTTTTCTAAAAGAAGTGTAAAAGAAAGAAAGATCTAAAAACTCTATGTTAGTAAACCCTCCCCCACACTTATTTCATGCATTGTCCTCAATGCATCATGATATATGTATGCATGAAACAAGTAAGAGGTAAGAAACTTTTTATTTACAAGAAAGTGCAAAAAATTATTTACAAAGAGTATATACAAGTGTAACCATTACCTAGGCTTTTGGTCGCTTTCCTCTGGCCCGTTTCCCATCATTCCAATGCGTCTGCTTTCGTGAGTTCAATTGGGAAACAGTTTGAATTATTGTAGCCTTAGGTATTTCCAGATTCAATTTTTTATTATTATCATTCACACTCATTCCACCACATTGTTCACAAACAAATTCCTTATCACCACTCTCACTCAGAATCTCATCACTTCCAATGTCAAGGAATTTCAGCTCTTCTCCATATAATTTTTCAAAACTAAGATCAACATCAGGAAGTATGCAATCTGTTAACTGACCCGAGTGGACTCATCTAGACACATGATCTCATCAGCAAACAGGTCTTCAAAGGATATATCAATCGGAGGTTCGGATAAAGTCACAGTTGGTTCATTGAAGGTAAAAATGTCCAAATCAACTTTCCCCTTTTGAAAGGGTACTCGGATAAGAGAATCACAAGATTGTGACTCATCTTTTGGATCTTCACCTTCTTCCTCACAATTGTTACTAATGAAGCTAACCTCAAATGTTTGATCTTGTGTTTTACGAGGCTGTGTGTGGAAGACATTGAATCCATGCATCATGTTACCAAAGGTCAACCTCATTGATCCATTCCGGCAATTAATGATGGCATTTGCAGTAGCCAGGAATGGTCGTCCCAAAATGACAGGAATTTGAGCCCTTTGATTGGAATTTGACACAGGTTTTGTTTCAAGGACTACAAAGTCAACAGGATAAATGAATTCCCCAACTTTGACAAGAACATCGTAAATTTCCCCCTTGGGTCTAGTGACAGAGCGATCAGCCAATTGGATAGTCATTTGGGTAGGACGGAGATCACCTAACCCTAATTGTTGGTACACAGAGAAAGGCAGAAGATTGATGCTGGCCCCTAAATCAAGTAGTGCCCTATTGATGGTAGTCTGTCCTATGATGCATGAAATGGTGGGGCTCCCTGGGTCTTTGTATTTAACAGGATTTGGACCATTGAGCAGCTCGTTGATGGATGATGCTAGGAAGACTTTTTAGGGACTTGTGTTTTCCTCTTCTTGGTGCACATTCTTTAAAAATTTGGCATATGATGGCACTTGTTGTATGGCATCAAGAAGAGGGACATTGATTTGGACCTTATTAAATATTTCTCTTATGTTCTCCATGTGAGCATTTGTCTTGTTATTTCTAAGCCTATTTGGAAATGGTACAATAGGCTTATAGGGTTGCTCATCTACCTTTTCTTTACCCTTGGCTTTTGAAGTGGATGGCTCTGTACTAGAAGATGGGTTGTCAGAAGTTGGTTGTATTGGGACAGGAGGTGATGGCTTTGGTATTGGATGAGATGGTGGACTAGAAACCTTATTATCTATTTGTTTTCCAGATCTCAGGGTATGAATAGCATGACATTGACTGGGTCCTGAATTTTCCACTTCATTCAAAGGGAAGTGATGTTTGGGAGTTGGCAATGGCTGACTTGGTAACATTCCTTTTTGTCTTTCATCCAATTGCCTAATTTGGACCTTCATTTTATTCAACTCCTGCTCCTGGTTCTTTGTAAAGGTTTCTAACATTTTTTCAACTCTGATATTTCTGAATTATTTTGGGGTGGATGTTGTTGATATGGAGATTGGAATTGTGATTGGTAGTATGGTGGGTTTTGATATGACTGTGGTGGACTTTGAGATGGATGAACATACAGTGAATTCTGATTGAAACTGGATGGGTGAGACTGAGCATTATATGGATGTGGAAGTGGTGGTCTGTAATGCTCAGAACCAGACTGACTCCATGAAAGATTTGGATGGTTCTACCATCCCGAATTGTAAGTGTTGGAGTATGGAGGTCTGGTAAATGTTGCATTCATGTTCTCCTGATATGATTGGAGCTGATACAAAGGACACTCCTCAAAGACATGGTTAAGGTCATGACAGTTGGTGCAACCCGATTTGATCACATGTGATGGGTTGACCTGATTTACAACAGAATTTCCTCTTGACTCAAGCAGTTCTATCCTCTTTATCAGTTGTGTGATCTTGGTTTCTGCAGCTATAGAGGATTCTATGGAGTGCATACCAGTTCTGGAAGTGGTGGGAGTGGATTTATCAGGACATGACTCCCACTGAATGGTTTTTTCAGCTAGGGTTTTAAAGAGATCCCACCCCTGATGTTCATCTTTCTTCAAAAATTCCCCTTGGCACATGAATTCCAGGAGGGTTTTCGTTTGGTAATCTAAACCGTCATAGATAATCTGGCACAGACGCCATTTCTCTATGCCGTGATGAGGACACAGGGCTAGGAGGTCTTTAAAACGCTCAAGATACTTCCAGAAAGGTTCATTTGGTTCCTGCTTGAATTGCATTATATTCTTTCTTATGAGGGCTGTTTTTGGATAGGATAGAATTTCTTAAGAAAGACCTTAACAAAATCATCCCAAGAAGATATGGAACTGACAGGAAGATTATAAAGTCATTTCTTAGCTAAATCCTTAAGTGCAAACGGTATGAACCGTAACCTAATAGCATCCTCGGTTAGTTGGGAAATTCTCATCATTTGGCATACCTCTTCAAACTCACGAATAAAGAGGTACGCGTCCTCAGACTCAAGACCATAGAATCGGGGAAGTGTATTAATGTATTGCGATTTCAGCTCAAAGTGGTTTCCATTAGGCTCGGGGAGAAGAATGCAAGATGGAAGGGAGGTGCGAATCGGATAAAATCGATCTTGAAGTGAGACGTTGTTTTCCATAATGTCAAGTGGTTGTGTAAGTGCAAGTGTAGAAAGTCTATCAAGTCTTGCAGATTTTTGATCACGAAACCACTCTCGCAAATACAATCACAAACAACGTGCACCGATCACACCAGCGAAAAAGAGAAATAAAAAACAATTAAAAAGAAAAATCAATCCAAGCTTCTAGGATTCTTGGACCTAGACGACTCCTAACTGATTAGATCGTCCACAGGAGGTTTAGTGTAGACTTTGACTATAAGCTAATCAGCCAGGAAAGGGCAAGGTTGGTGGGAGGTTTTCCGTCAGAGACGTTCCTTAATTAAGTAACCAACAACCTTCGGGCTTTCGGCCCTCAATCCCTTTCCTAGACACTGATTTTACAAAAGTCAATTTCCAACACTTTTTCCCCTTAGGATAATCTCCTAAGTGAGTCCGGATGTCCCTAGGGCCAGCGTCTAGCAATTTTTATTTAGAAGCTTAGGATTGTGAGTGCTTGGGAAAATGATTTTCGGGCTAAGGAAGAGGTGATAAAATCCCCACCTTATCTTTTTTATGGGTTATGCCCTTAGAATTGATTTGTGCAAGTGTACGATATCAACAAACAAGGTTCACTCAAAGCGTAATTAATCAAACAAAGAGTGAGTCCTAGTCTAGATGCAATGCGCACGTACCTTGTCTCCAGCACTCTTCAATAGTAAAAGTAAAGGAATTGAAAGACACGTGCCTAGAATGCAAATGTCTAAACAATTTTTAACGTTAAACAACCAATTTTTTACTGTTGATTATTAGCAGATATAAGGTGAAGCATACAAGAAATTAAGTATTGCAGCAGCTGTATTTTGCAGAGAAGCAAGCCCTGCAGAAAACTGGTCAGTAGTGATCTCCTCTTTGCCGCAATTCTGCGGCAAAAACCCAGAAATTGCGGCAATTTGGAGGGATCCTGGTCTCTGCTTTCTAGAGCAGAGGCCCAGGTCCACTTATATGTCACTGCAATGCAAAGTTTCCTGTTTCTTCAACCTGTAACCTGCAACAGAGAAGAAGATTCGTTTAGTTCTTCACTTTAAAGAAAATCCGTTGCTCTCCCCGGCAACGGCGCCATCTGTTCCGTCTTTGCTCGCAGGTCCAAGTGAAGTATTTATAGGCCTCAGGAGAAGGATCCAGAACCCAGTTTGTTGGCGCAAAATCTGGGATCCAACTGAATCATAACTGCCGCAGATCCACAACCCTGTTGCGGCAAAACAGAATCTGTTGGGCAACAGATTTCTGGTACAGGTTGGTTGCGAGGTTGTTATCCACGTGGCCTTCTAGAATCTTGAGTTGTTACGTAGAATTCTCTGGATCCTGGGTTTAAACTTGGGCTTTATCTTGGGCTTGGAATTAATCTCTTTAATTATTGCTAATTAAAGTGATTATTGGGCTTTCTCTCATTTCAGTTGTGGACCTGTAAAAATATAGAGAAGATGAGTAAAAATCATATATTTATTTGCAATATGCATGGGGATTATGTGGTAAAATATGCAATATTATGTATCAATCACACACACAGCACACACGCACACACTCACACACACACACACACACAGCCATACACTCCCACACAACAGCAAACACACACACACACACACACAGCCATACACCCCCACACAACAGCAAACACACACACATACACACTCTCGCTCACAACAGCACACAGCAGCAGCAGCAGCGCTGCTGCTGCTGCTGCGCGCGCTGTGGCTGGCCAGCAGAGCTGGCCGGCGGCCAACAGAACCCGCCGGCGGCGGGTCTAGCCGCCGGCGGCGGTCGATGTAAGGGAGAGAGAAAGAGGGGGGAAAGAGAGAGAGAAAAGAAAAGAATAGAAAGAGAAGAAGAGCAGCAGGAAGGAGAAGAAGAAGAAGAAGAAGCAGGTGGTGGTGGTGGGGTATGGTTGCCGCCGTGGTTGGGCGATCTGGCCGGACAGCAGGCGCGACGCTGCCTCACAGGAGGCAGTGCTGGCCTCGTCGCCGAGCTGCTGGAGAGGGAGTAGAGAGAGAGGGTAAATTAGAAAAGTCATTAGAACTAATTAGAGAGGGAGAGAGAAATTTGAGAGAATTAGAGAGAGAGTGTTAAGGAGAGAGAGGGGGAGGATTTATCGTAGGGGAAAGGCGGTGGAAGTGATGGCGGTGGAGGAGACTTCCAGAGAAAGGAAAGAAAAAGAAAAGAAAAGAAAAGGTTTTAAATTTAATAAAATAATATTATTTAATTCGGCCCAAAATTCGACTAATTCCGAACGGTGTCCAAAAATTACAAAAAATAGAAAATATTATCCTAAGACGTAATATGAAAATAGTTTGAAAAAATTCAATCCGGTTTGCCAATTAAAAATCCCGGAGTGTCCCGCCGATACCGGGCGACACCGGTTTGGCCCGATTTTTGATAAATTCAGAAAAATCCCTAAAAATACCCAAACGTAGATAACACGCTTCTAAGACGCATGGAGAAAGCGGATTCTCAAAATTCTACACTATTTATGAAATAAAAATCAGAAGGCCGGTTATCGGTATCGGTCGACACCGACTACGGAGTTTTTTCCAAAATAATCCAGAAAATTTCCAGAAAATCCTTAAAAATCTTAAATATTAGAAAATGATTTTTGAAACTGAAATCGGCTCAATCGGACTACCACGGAGGTCAAATCAATTTTGTACGTCGTATCGGGTACTGATACGGTGATACGTACACCAGGGATCAGGGGGTTACAATCAACCTGAAAGTAGATAGGCCAACTTGTTTGCCTTTAGAGCAATGATTCTGTTGTATGAAAGATAATCTTGATGTAGTATCAATGTATCTTCCCTTTTTAATCAATAAAAATGATTAATTTTTGCTTATCTACTTTGTTCCCCTCCTTTTCGAAAACATCGGGAATAGACTAGCTTGGGTAAGCTCTTTCCTGAGGAGGAACGAAAAGCTCTTAGCGGAGCTAACCTTCCAGCAAAGCTGGAGACGGATTTCCAGCAAAGTCAGGAACGGCTTCCAGCGGAGATAGCACGAAGTTTTTGCGAAGCTAAAGATGAGCTCTTAGCAGAGCTAAGGCTCGTCTTTTAGCAAAGTTACTCAAGCATCGCGCGACGTCAACGCTAAACTCACAGCGGAGTTAGACCTTGGTGGGCTGAAGCAAGATTTCTTAGGAAGGCGCTTAGGCGCCATTTCAAATTGATTTGAAACGTCCGCCTGTGCTCCTTTTGAGGAGTCGAAATTAAGACATTTTATGTCTATAAAAGCCCGATGGGCTGAAAAAGAGACTTAACTTCTCTTTACATTTTTAGAGAATTTTCAGAGAGTGAATCTCTTTCTTCTTCTTCTTCTTCTTCTTCTTCTTCTTATTCATTCCAATTTTCAGAACTCCATAGTTCTTTCATGGCTCCCAAAAGATGAGCAGGCAAAGAGGCAGCGGCCTCTGTGACGGAGGGGCCCCTCCTCCGGTCATCGAATGCTCCATTGCGGGTAGGGATTTTTCCCTTTTATTCAGAGATTTTCATCTCTTTTCGAAGCCAATTTCTGGCTATTTCTTGATGAATCTAGAGTGATCCATCGTGATCCAGTGATCTCAAGGAGTTCAACTCCCTTAATTTTCTTTGCCAAATTTTTAGGAGATTTAATTCCCCTATATTTCTTAACTTGAAATTTAGAAACCGAATGGTTTCTTCTCTCAGCTTCTCTGCGAAGCTAACCCTTTGGGTGGTTCACATTTTGCCAAATGACAAGATGTGAAGGTAGGCCTAGAAGCGTAGCTGGGAAAAGGACTTTAAAGTCCTTTGAACAGTTTTAGGCACAAGTGCCTTTCTAGCGAAGTTAGCCCTTGGGCTTTTACGCTTTCTGTTTAGCGATAGAATGCGAAGCTAAGCTTTCAGAGCGAAGCTAACACTTAGAGATCTTCTGCACTCTGTCTTTGTGCAGGATGTGGAGCTGAGCCTCAGGGCGAAGCTAATGCTAGGCTAGCTTTGACTGGAAAGCGAAGCTATGCCTTGGCATTTTTCTTTTTGCTATAGCTTTCTTTTTTCTTCGGCTAATGAACTGATATAGTTTCTTCTTATTTTTGCAGTGCACTATACTCCGGGTCCTTTGAACAGTCTTTTTGGAACAGCCAGGGGACTGGATAGCAACGTTAGACTACAATTTCAGGGGCAGGCCTCATTATTCAGTGAGCGGAGCGCTCCTGGCCGGGATGCCTTATCTACGTCGGAGATCAGCGTACTATGAGGAGCATCTTAACTACTACTCCCCTCGAGGATTGTGACCAAAAAATCTATCGGAAGCCCGTTTTCATGTATGGGGATGCAACGCCAGATACTGATCATCAGCTGCTGGCCAGAGAAGGATAGTGGATTTTCAATCTGGATGGCGAAAAGTATTATCTCCCATCTAGCAAGCGTCATTTTCCACTGTCTTTCTTCTAATGCATGACAAAGGTTCGAAAGATGAAGTGGTAAATGACTCAGACTACTAACTCCATTCACATAGGAAAATTGATAGCTCCGTCTCCCAGTTATACTAGGGCGGGTGCTCCTCGTTGGATATTGGGTCTCCACCCTGGGAACGTTCTCCCAGACGTCCCAGTAGGGGAAAATCCCACCGTGGCTCAAACTTTTGGAAACCATTTCTTTAAAGCTCATGGCAATTATCCAGCCACTGATTTTAGAACCCCTGGTTGGATTCATCCCCCCAAGGCCTAGTGGAGCGACTTGGCCTTATATGTCTTGGCCCATTTTGAAGAGGATCTGGAGAGGCTGGGACTCTACGAGTCTGTCAGGGCAACCTGTTACGGCATCCAGATGAGCATAGCAAACTTCTACGCCATCTTTGAGTTATACTGTCAAGCTATAGGGACTTTCTTCATCCCTGTAGGCGAATTGGGCATGGCTTTGCACGAGATGTGGGAAGTCTCTGCTCTGCCTTTGGGATCTCTCCCTTATGAAGAATATTTCTCATACGAGGCAGAATTGACACTTCTGAAGAAGCAGGAGCCCGCTTTGTTCGAGACTTACTTGGAATTGATGTGCATCTTTACATCTGCTCGAGTATGCATGGGAACCATAAAGGAGCTTCGAGCAGTTCGAAGAGCTGAGGGAATTATTTGTTCTCTAACCTGGAAGATGCTCCTGAAGCGACTCACTGTGGGGTTGCAGACGAGGACATTTTTCGAAATATGCAAGAACACTTCTAAGGGGATATGATTTTGGAAGAAGATGATGGACCCTATGAGAAAGGTGACATTCTCTGGAGTTTCCATCACCAGGCTCGTCGACCGATGTCCCAGAAGGCACTTTTGGCCGATTTTTTATCGGTTCGGCTTAAGAGATGCGTGGTGCCATCTTCCTCGGGTGACGTCATTCTTCCAACTGTCTTATTACCAGCCATTCATCTAGTCCACGATCATTCCCTTGGACTTCTCCCGGCGATGGTGTGTTGTATTCAGCGGGGCCTTCGTGCATTGACGGAGGCTTTCTGTAGACCACCACCAACGAAAAGGGAAAAAGGCACTATCTTGCCTCGTGACGGACCAAACCCCAGGATTGGTTTGTCAAACACCTATTTGATGGCATGGTTCGTCCTTCACTATCCTTCCATTATCCAAGCTTGTGAGGAGCCTCCAGAAGGTATCCGGGTGGCGCTTCTCTGTCGATTTGAGGGATGTTCATGGTCATTGACTTATGTGGTCGTGGTTCGTAAGTAGCTGCGCCGGTATGATGTTTACAGCCTTTTCTGGTGCTTTCCCTACATTCGTAATGCAGGCTATAGCGAAGAATTCAAGGATGTAGGAGATGGGCAGATGTTGCTGAGCCGGGGGATCTTTGAATGGCTGGTTAGTATCCGACCATCCCATCTGGTGTACAGGAGTAGGGATACCTACTACTTGGAGCCGTATGTCCTGAGTCAATTTTCTCGTCAGTTCGGGTATGACCAACTATATGTAGGTAACCCGAACACTAGCCTAGCCTTCATGGAGAGCCTCATTGACGGTGCTCATGCCTGGCGGTTCTTCATCGCTGGCTGTACTGAGGCGCGGTTGTGCATGCCACGGAGGATTCCGACATTGCTGACAACTTTGGGGTTCTGTTAGTGGTATAGAACTTCAAACTCCACGCCAATCGGGTTTTCTATTAACTCTTTTAGTGTGAAGTTGATCTCCCAGCGGTTGAAGCGGAAAGTCGCCGAGAGAGGCGAGGGTAGAAGGGTCCGTGTGCCAGGCCTCGGGGAGTTTGTCGCTACTGTTGATAGTGAGGCTTTAGACGCAGAAAGTCCCCATTTTAAAGGAGACACAAGTGCTGAGGCTCCACCAGGTGCTCCTGGTGCGGTAGGCACAGCCCCCATGGAAGATGTGGAGGTAGAAGAAGTGGAGGAAGAAGATCCCGATGTCCACTTCAAATGAAAGCGACAGGGTGGATCTCGCAGGAAGAGGAGTGAAGAAGCCTCGTCGCACACTCCGACCATTATTACAGAGGGTGAACCAGCTGCAGTGCCTCCTCCTCCCGCTCTGTTAGTTATTAGGCTATCGACTCAGAAGCAGGCTATTGATAAAGCTATTACTGACCTCGGTAAGATCAGTTTCATTCTTGCGACATGTACTTATATATTTCATACAGCTCACTTGTTTATCCTATGATTCAGGAACTAAGACTGCAAGAGAACTGAGAGCCGAGGCTACAAGAGAATAGGGGGATTCTTATGATCCTCTATTCACTTATAAAGAAGGTAAAGAGGCTAACTACTTCGTCGTCTCAAAGATTCCAGAGGTGACGCGACTGACGTCGGTCCTTCAGGTGCTGAGACCTCGAAAGGGAGTCCCATGGCTTCAAGCCCTATAGGATTGACCACAGAGGCTTCGGCGAGTAAATGTGAGCCGATCGTCCCTCCTACATCTGCTAAAAACTTTCCTATGGAGCTTGAGGGGATTGATGCCGCCGTCGAGGGTTCGGAGGGACTGCGACTGAGGCAGTTGAGGTGGTATCGCCACTCGGTAATACTTTGATCTTTTGTGACTAATTCTCTCCTAATATTCATTATGCTTTGCTCAAACAAAGTCTTGTCACAAATGTTCCGCCTTTGGGTACATCGACTTCAAGGGAGCCAGCTAATTTCCCTGAGGGAATTAGGGGTGAGGTAAGTATTTCAACTGCAATGGATGCTGCCGAGTTGGATGCCTTGTATCATGACCTACTATATTATCAGCCTGAACCGGCTAGTGGAACTAAAGAGGCTGAGGGGACAGTGGTTACGAAACCAATCTCACTTCCAACTACATCAGTAGGTGAGATGCCAGTGGTTTCTTTAACGCTGCCTATCCTGACAACCACGGAGCTGAAGGTAATTATCAGCCCTACGTCTCCGACACTGGTTGTTGAGCCAGCTCTTGCTAAAATAGTTACTAGCCCTTCTTCCATCATTGCTAGTGTATTAGTTTCGATGTGGACTCCTCCGAGATCACTGACGATCCCTCATATTTCTCCAGCCAGTGCTCCTGCCATCTCCTCTACGGTTATGTCAGTGAAACCGGTGGAAGCTTTGCCTTCAGGGGCCACTCGTTCACCGGGAGTAGTTGAAGCTAAGAAAGAATTTGTGGCTGAGCTAGTTGACAGTTTTTTTTAAGGGCTTGAAGCAATCTGTTGCTTTGGTCTTGAAGGCTTGACTACTTTGTTCTCTGCTTTGAAAGTGGTCCTCTCTCGAAGTATTGACAGCATTCGAGACTTTGGAGGGGATGACCAAGCTGTCACATTGGAGCTTCTGATGGTGAGGCTTGAGAGGGATGTAAACGAATGGCGCCATCTTAGCAATTTAGATTTGGACTCCTCAGTTAATGAATAGCTTGAACACCTTACTGCTCAGATGCATGAAGCTCATCTTGCGGCACAGAAAGCAGCTAAGGCAATATCTTCAGATTTAAAATCCTTAGAGATAAGGAAAGTAGAAATTGGAGACGCCATAGATGCTTCCAATAGTGCTCTTCTCGACGCTAAGGATAAGATTGAAAAGGCCGAGGAAATGATCAAGCAAGCCAATCTTCTTCTGTCCAAGGTTGAACTGGTTCGTCTTAAGGAGATCGCTTGACTAGAGCAGCTTAAGGCTCAAAATGACGAAGTCCTGCAACATGAGCTAGCACAGAGGGCAACTTTGGCTGAAATTGAGGCTCGTCTGTCCCAGACAGCGAGCTTTAATGAGGCCGAGTTGAGGTCGCAGGCATTCATCAGAGCTGCTGAAAGAGGAAATAGGTTGGCCATCCTTGAAGAACGGATAAAGTCTTACAAAGCACCCTCGTAGCTTGTAATTCATGTATCCCTGTATCCCTCTTTTGGAATCAATAAAAAGTAGTTTTATTTGACTCCTCTGTTGTATTTTCAACTTGTTTTATCTTCTAAATTTGCAATTTTTACTTTCAAGTTGTACTACAATTCTCAAAAAGAAAGGAATAATGGTATAACTAATCTAATCAGAGGTGATGAACTGATAGGATTAGTTACGAATTTGAGAAATGGCTCGACTCAAATCATATTGAGATGAGGATGGAAGAAATAAGCTTGACGATCTTTACTGTTTAGAGGTAAATATTAACGTAACAGATTAAAGATCATTGGATGACCTGGACATGATGATTAGGAATCACTAGACACGAAGACTTGTCATTCAGAGGTGATGAACTGGACATAACGATAAAGAAAGATGAGATTGGATATTCATCGGTTCAGAGCTGACAAACTGGACATAACTGATTAGAAATTACCAAACTCGGAGTGTTTACTATTCAGAGGTGACGAACTGGACATAACAGTAAGTAAAAAGAGAGACTTGGCTATCTGTCGGTTCAAAGGTGACAAACTGGACATAACCAATTGAGAAGCCACCAAGCTCGAAATTTTGTCATTCAGAGGTGATAATCTGGACGTGATAATAAAATGAAGGTGAATCCGATTTTAGGGACCCGTCTATTCAGAGGTGATATACTGGACATGATAGACTAAGTTACACCAAACTCCGAATCCGCTACCAGAAGTAGTCGCATTAACTTAGCAGCTAGCCCACTAGGGACTGCAAGGGTGAATTGGATTTGGGCACCCGTTGGTTCAGAGGTAAAACGGACATGACCAATTAAGAGACATCAGGCTCACAATTCGTTGTTCAGAGGTAATCGTATTAACATGACAGCAAGAACTCCTGACCTTGATAGAGGAAGGAGAACAAAGTTATGGACTTATCTGTTCATAGGTGGTGAACTTGACATGATAGTTGAAGTACCATAAGAAGGGAGATATAGGTATCTGTCGGTTAAGAGATAATATGGACATAACCGATTGGGAATTGTTAGACTCAAAGCCCTGCCGTTCAGAGGTGGCGAACTGGACATAACGGCTAAGGAATATCCCTACTGGACTGAAAGATGAGACATGGTTATCTGTCAGTTCAGAGGTAATAAGGACATAACTGATTAAGAAACTACCCAGCTCAGGATTTCTACCGTTCAGAGGTGACAAGTTGGACATAACGGTAAAAGAAATAATTCCATCGGGAGAAATAGGATCTGATCATGAACTCCATGGGAAAATTGATATCTCCTTCGGATGTATATTGTTAAGGTAAATTGTTAACGTGACAACCAAGAGAGTCCATTGGGGACTGAGTGGGAAATAATAGACTTTGAAGAGAGTCTACTAAAAGCTTGCTGAGGAGCTAAAAAATATAAATCTCATGAAAGATTACATATCAGAGAACTCTATGGGGATTTGTTAAGCAACTTGTCAGAGGTGTGATGTTAACAACATGGATTCATTTACTATTAGAGGTGTTTGAACATAACAGTAATTTGAGTGGACCTATCATTCTATTAAAGAGAATGACAAGCGAAGTTTATTCACTGGGAAAGTTGACCAAATTTGCATGGATGTTGGTTTTATCCACCGGGGAGTAGGCTAAAGTCTTACTATCCGAGGTTTATGTTAACATGATAGGGTAGACTCGTCATTTCGCAAGGGATATGAATACCTTTCTATGTGGTCCTACCATTCCATAGACGGGAATTGGTAAGTGATTTGGAGAGGGGAATCAAATGGAAACAGGTCCCTTAGGATTTTTAGTAAACCCTCAGCTGTCAACGGATTTGATATGCCTTTACCAACTACCGTTTGAGTCGGGCTAGCCATGCTATTCCCCTCAGCATGATGAGTTGTCAAGGACTTATGTTGGGCTTAAAGACCAACATTTCCCTCTATCCTTAGCCATTATAAGTGTTGGATTATTTTGTTACTTTGAGTAATGCGATGCTTCTCCTGGGGTTTCACTCTGTAGATGAGTTGGGGATTAAAGGAGTAGACATGAATTCCGCAGATCTCGATTTGAAGACTATCGTTCCTTGTGGACTCTCCGTCAACCCTTATCTTGTTTTCATATTGGAAAGATTCTGCATCAGGATGTGTCACAAACCTTCTTCAATGTGTTCAGCTTGCAAGTCATCAGCTAAACTCCTTTGATCTTTGATTCGAACGGTTACCATTTAGTCGGTCGCCATGTCTTGATATGAATGTGGAAACAGTGGAAAGGTTCAGCAAGAGAATGCGTCACGAATCTTCTTCAATGAGTTCGGCTTGATAATTCATCAAAAAACTTATTTGTTTGGTCGGACCTTTTATCGTTGGGTCGAGCTTTGATCGATCAAACCAGAGCAGGGAGGTATGCCACCATTATACATAGAAAAGTCAGGCTAAATAAGCCATCTGCCTGAAATCGTTGCTTAGGCATGCTTGACTTCAAAATATGACCTATTCTTCTAAGTTGAAGATAGGTACATGTTTATGTACTAGAGAAGAGTGACAAGGCTAAAACACCTTGATCCCTTGATTTCTTCTTCAATGTCAACGGCATCCGATTGGCTCGATATTAGCCGACAGTGAATTCGTAACCTTGACTCTTCTTTGATACAACCGGTGTTCGATCGGCTCGACACTAGTTTATGGTTATATGATCTCATTAGAGAAAGAGAGGAACGCTCTTTTCACATATCTTAGATCTGAAGGTCTTGATCAGAGGTGTAATGTTAACTTGATCATGAGAAGGTTCTTATGAAGGATAATACTTCTTTAGGAACTTGCCATTGATTGGCATCATGAGTAAGTCTCCGTCTGAAGTTATAAGGCGATATGCTCCATCTGAATAGACTGTTTCTGTCACAAACGGTCCTTCCTATTTGGGCTAAAATTTGCCTTTGGTTTTGTGCGTCATGATCATCAGTTATTTGATGGTTAAAACCAAATCTCCTTTCTGAAAAATCCTTTGCTTAACCTTCTTATTGAAGGCCTTCGAGATTCGCGCTTGATACAACTCAATGTGTTGTTGAGCTTGTAGCTGCTTCTCATCTAAGGCTTCGAGCTCTTGGAGACGCAAGCGATCATTGTCCTCCTTTGTCATTCTAGTCATTAAAGCGACTCGTAATGACGGTATCTGGATTTCTAGCGGTATGACCGCTTCTCACCTATATACCAGGAAAAAAGGTGTATTGCCTGTCAGGGTCCGAACTGTGATTCGATAGGCCCAAAGACATTCACTAAGCTTCTCATTCCAATCTCGCTTATTTGATGAAACGAATTTTTTGAGTAGCTTAATAATTATCTTGTTGAATGCTTCCACCAAGCCATTAGCGGCAGGATTATATGCAGCTGATGCCACATTCTGAATCTGGTACTCGTCACAAAATCGGAAAAATACCTGGCTCACGAATTGGGGACCGTTATCATGGATGATCTGCCCAGGAACACCAAATCGATAGATAAAATTAACCACATTAGAAGTTTTAACTTCCACAAGTGGTATAGCCTCTGCCCACTTTAAAAAGTAATCAGTTATAGCTAAGATAAACCGGTGACCTTTTATTTAAGAGGGGCTGATCGGCCCTATGACATCGATTCCCCATGCTTCAAATGGCCACGAAGCAACAGTTGGATGGAGCAACTCTGGAGGCTGATGTATGAAGTCCGCATGGATTTTGCAGGCTTTACACCTTTGTGCGTATTGGATGGCATCGGTTATCATGGTCGGCCAATAATATCCAAGGCTGTGTAATCGATCCTTGAGTTTTGGACCTGACTGATGAACTACGCATATGCTGTCGTGTGCTTCTTTAAGCAATTCTTATGCCTCTGAATTAGAAAGGCAATAGAGGAGGTTACCGTCATATGAGCGACAGTAGAGTGTCTTTACTATTGGATCATAGTAAAAATAGAGAGACCTTCGTCTGATAGATGCCGCTTCTTTAGGGTCATCCGGCAATATATCATGCAAAGCATAGTCAATGAGGGGAAATCGCCAATCTCTCGGTTCAAAATCTATCGAGATGCTATGGACTTCCTTGATTTTCAACACATGTTTGGGACAAATAAGGTGTCGAGTAGCCACTGTAAGGTGATACGTTATGTCGATTGGTACGCATAGCGGCTAGTGCAGCTAGAGTGTCGGCCTTAGTATTCTGAGATCGGGACACATGACTGATATAAAAGCCATCAAATGAGCTAGTCATTTTGGTGACTGCATGATAATAAGGTACCAAATCTCCGTGACGGACCTCATATTCTCCTTTAACCTGATTAATGATTGATCGACAAAAAGCAAGCACAAGAATAAGTCAATAGAGAGTGGGTCGAAGTTACTGCTTTTGCGATTCTTCCGTAGTAGCGAAGTGGCTATACGGGTCGTATCCTGATTGGTACACAATGTTGCATATTTTACCACATAATCCCCATGCATATTGCAAATAAATATATGATTTTTACTCATCTTCTCTATATATTTGCAGGTTCACACTCTAATGGAGAGATAGCCCAATAATCACTTTAATTAGCAATAATTAAAGGGATTAAATCCAAGATTAAGATAAAGCCCAAATTTGAAATCAGAATCCAGAGAGATCCGCGTAACAACAGAAGATTCTAGAAGGCCACGTGGATAACAACCTCGTAACAAACTTGTAACAAAAATTTGGGATCCAACGGCCACAAAAGTGCCGCGCCTTGCCGCGGATCCACCGCAAAATCTGGGCCATTCAATCTCAGATTTTGGCCACCTGTTCGTCTTCTGGAGAGTTCTCTCTGTGCCTATAAATACTGCATTTGGACCTGCGAGCAAAAACTGAATGGAGAAGAGAGGAGAAATTAGTTGATGTTGTAATTTTCTTAGGTTTTTCTCTAGGTTTTAGTTCTTAGTCCCTCTTCTTCTTCCCTAGATACTTTATAAAAGAGAGAGATTGTGAGAGAGAGAGCTTGTGTAATCAAGGTGTGACAACTTGAAGCAACAAGGATTCATCCATTATCCTTCCTCTACTTGAGCTTGGTTCTAATTTAATTGCTTTCTTTACTTGCTTTCTTTAATTCATGCTTTTATTTCCTTGCAATTTTACTTCATGCTTTGCTTTTATTTGTTAATGGCTTGTAGCTAATTTTTCTATCATGTACTAGCTAACCACTAGCCTTGCCATCTTCACTAACTCATGGGTGATTGCTATAGTTCATCTTGCAAGTTGGATGGTCTTCTCTTCTCCGATGGGTTAAACCACCCTTCATGCAATGGGAAAGTAATTAGATCAACACGCAAGACGAAACCTACGCCTATGGAGTGACAACATGAGGCACGCCTTCACTATCACGGAGTTTGGTAAGCTTTGGTAAGGTAGTAAGGTAAGCTAGTCATGGTTTGCTTCTTCAAGTTCACTTTTCTTTTTAGTTGTTAGTCCAAATCCAATCTTCTTTGATTTCTTTCCACTTTTCCATCATGAACATATCCATCCACTCTTTTATTTCTTGTTCCATGATTGTTTTATTCTATTAAGCATAGAAGACACTTCGTTTACATTTCTTCACTACGATTCGTAACGCTTCTATCGCTAGCTCTCCCTGAGAATCAACTCGGTATAACCCTATGTTATAGTGGAGATAGGAAAGGATACATCAATACATTTACATACACCTTTCTCGTCTTAATCAAAATGGCGCCGTTGCCGGGGAGAGCAACGGATTTTCTTTAAAGTGAAGAACTAAACGAATCTTCTTCTCTGTTGCAGGTTACAGGAGAAGAAAACAGGAAAATTTGCATTGCAGTATACATATAAGTGGACCTGGGCCTCTGCTCTCGAAAGCAGAAACCAGGATCCCATAGGTTTGCCGCGGAATCCTGGTTTTTGCCGCGGATCTGCGGCAATACTGAGTTGACTACTCACAATACTTCTGCAGGGTCTCCAGCTCTGCAAAATACATCTGCTGCTATACATAATTTCCTGTATTCTTCACCATACTCCTGCTTAATTTAATCAACAGTAAAAAATTGGTTGAAATTGTTAAAAATTGTTTAGACATTTGCATTCTAGGCACGTGTCTTTCAATTCATTTACTTTTACTGTTGAAGAGTGCTGGAGGCAAGGTACGTTTTGCATTGCATTTAGACTAGGAATCATCTCTTGCTTGATTTTCATGCTTTGAGTGAATCCTTATTATCTATCTTGTACACTTGCACAAATCAATTCTAAGGGCATAACCGATAAATAAGATAAGGTGGGGAGTTCATTACCCTTTCCTTAGCCCGAAAATCATTTTCCCACGCACTCACAATCCCAAGCTTGTAAATAAAATTTGATAGACGTTGGCCCTAGGGACATCTCGGACTCATCTAGGAGATTATCCTAAGGGGGAAAAGTGTTGGAAATAGACTCTTGCAAAATCAGTGTCTAGGAAAGGGATTGAGGGCCAAAAGCCCGAAGGTTGCTGGTTACTTAATTAAGGAACGTCTCTGACGGAAAACCTCCCACCAACCTTGCCCTTCCCTGGCTAATTAACTTGTGGTCTACGTCTACACTAAACCTCCCGTGGACGATCTAATCAGTTAGGAGTCGTCTAGGTCTAGGTCAACCATTCTTTTGGCTTGGTTTTGATTTTTTTTCTTTTCTTTTTGTTTGTTGTTTGATTTTTCTTTTTGTTTGTGATTTTTTGTGTGATATGGCATTCAACAATAATAATTCTTTCCATCCGAGCGTGAATCCATATTTCACACCAACTTCATATTCGGATAATTCCAACCCGGTGTTTTACAATACGCACCAACCAAATACACCGAGTTGGCCTTATCCGAATCAATATGACCCATACCCCCCATCTAATAACTATGATTTCCATAATAATTTCAACTCTTCACCGAGTCATTGGGGATTCCAGTCCCCCGAGTTTAATTCTGAAATTCCTTGTCCACCATATCCACCTAGTCCACAATATCCACAATATTCATTTCCAGATTCTGCTTCATATACTCCTTTTTCTGAACCACCAATTGAAGAAAAATCTGAGTTACTCAGGAGTATAGAAGCCAATTTACAGAGGGTCGAGCAACAACTTCAAGAAACCTTTGCCCCTCCAATTCCACAGTATTTTCAAGAGTCTTACTCAGTTCCACCTTTTCCTAATGAACAACCATTCGTCATGGAAACGAGTAAAGATCTCTTGTGTGAGTCCACTCTTCCATCACCACACATTTTTGACTCACACTATTCACAAAATTTCCAAATTCAAGATTCCTATACTCCCATTCTAGAGCAACCATTTGAAGAAACATCAAGTCTAGAAAAGAGTATAGACATCTTGCAGGAGTCTCTGTTACAATCTCAAAAATCACATGCCGAGTCTATCAATAGGTTGGAAGAACAATTGAGTCAATTGGTTAACATTCATAGGAATGAGGAAACTCTATCTTATCAACCTTTGACCAATTCAACTATGCCAAACCCTATTGATATGACCCAAGACTCTTGTCATTTTGGAAATCAAGATTCAATTTCATCACACTCACATGAACTTGTCCAAACTTCAAATCCCATTGACCTTTTGGCAAGTTTTTCTTTTTCTGAAATTGAACTTGAACATGAACATGATCCTGAAATTCCATTTGATGATTCAATTTTCCTTCCTGATTCAATTATGACTTCGGTGTCTTCACATGATTTCACTTCATTTCCCGAGTCAGTATTGGATCCAGTGCCAGTCCATTTTGAAATTGAATCACCAATCTTTGATGATCATAGTGAACTTGACCAATTTCATACTTTTGAAAGTCCTATTGATAAATTGGCAAGTTCTCATTTTTGTGGAATTGAACTACATGAGGAATGTGATCTTGAACCCCAACTTCGTGATTCAATCCTTTTTCCTGATTCAATAATGACTCCTGTAACTTTACCTGACATCAATCTTTTCCCGGAGTCAACATTGGATCCTGTTCCAATTCACAATGAAGTTGAATCACCCATCTTTGAGGATCATATTGAACTTGACCAATTCTACACTTCTGAAGATACTATTGATAAATTGGCAAGTTTTTCATGTATTGAACTACATATGGAATGTGACCTAGATTCTCATTATCTCTTTACTTCTGAAACTGATTGTACAATTCTATCGGAAGATGTTGACTTAAGTTTCGAAGAATTGTATGGTGATGAGCTAGAATTTCTTAATATTGGAAGTAAAGAGATATCACCCATAGTAGGTCACATCCCATTGTTGGAAAATGATTGTGGATTTGAGCTTCATTTTCTTGACTTGGACCAAATTCCTGAACTCACTTCGACTCCTACACCATCACTTGATTTAAGTCACAATCCTGAGTCAGTATTCCTTCCTGAGTCCAAGTCAACTGTTCTATCATTCCATACACCATTCTGGGACAAGGATCTTGACAAATTTGACTCAGAAATTTATTATGGAAAATGGAAATTAGATGGGGTCATGTACTTAATAAAAATCTTCCATGGATTTATCTTTTTAATGGGTCATATTCATGATATTTTTGGTGGGTTCCTCAAAACCCAAAATAAGAATGATTGGGCCATGTTTCGTGGACCAATCAGACCACCACCAGAACCGCCACCTTAAGGTGATTTTTCTTTCCCTCTCCATTTTCTTTCATGCATACATATATCACAATGCATTGAGGACAATGCATGAAATAAGTGTGGGGGAGGGTTTACTAACATAGAGTTTTTAGATTTTCTTTCTTTTACACTTCTTTTTAGAAATAAATATATTAAAAAAAAACTTTTTGAAAAAAAAGAGACAAAGTTTTGATCTATTTTCAAGAAAATTAAGATGTATCTTAGAAATTAAGAGAGCCTTAATTATGACATCTTAAGCCTAGTTGAAATAATAGATCTTGTTTGAAATTATAGGCTAAGTAAGAAAAATTGGTGAGATATTTTTATCTTGAATTTTTTGCCTTAGATTGTATGCACTTCACACTTACACATTTTTGGGATGGAGACAAAGACCTAAAATGCCATAAAATAAATAAATAAAAAAAAGAATAAAACATCACTTATTAAGCTGGATAATTATGCCTCAAGAAGCATGGTTATTCACGCCTAACGGTGAAAAACATCACTCATTAAGCTGGAGAATTATGCCTCAAGAAGCATAATTATTCACGCCTAACGGTGATCAAAAAGAATAATCCCTTTAGTTTCGTGGCCTTTTTTACTCGAGACCTTAAACCCGAGGGATGTTTTCTCATCTGGTGCCCTAAGACCGATTGGTTTGGGAGTCATCGGTTAAAGGCTCGTTACAAGGGTGAACTAGAAAGCCTAAACTAAGGAAAGAAAAAAGCATAAAAAATATATAAATAAATAAATAAATGGCTTGATGGTTAGAGTTGAAATCCCAGAAATTTTCACTGAGCACGGTGTGCATATTATCTTGGTTTTATGAAAGATAAAGTATTCAATCCAATTTTGAATTCTTACCTTAATTGAAGACAAGATCTTGCATAGAGACTAAGTTTAAGGGAGAATGATTATAGGTGGACTTATGACCTAAGATCACTTATATTTTTGCAAAAATAGTTCGAAAACATGTCTCTCTTTCAAAATGCATTTTCAAAACACTAACATTTGTCTTCTTTCTTTATGGATTTTGTGGGTGTAATCCGCTGAAAACCCTCAGGAGACAACACTCCTCCTCTAGGGTAACCTAGAGGTTTAACGGCTTGTTGCACACGCTCAGTGCAATCGCGTCACCTGCGAAAGTGGTGTAATAAAATTGGTAGTTAGGATTTTCTTTTCTTTTTCTTTGTTTTGCTCGGGACGAGCAAAAGAATAAGTGTGGGGGTGTGATTGGTACACAATGTTGCATATTTTACCACATAATCCCCATGCATATTGCAAATAAATATATGATTTTTATTCATCTTCTCTATATATTTGCAGGTTCACACTCTAATGGAGAGATAGCCCAATAATCACTTTAATTAGCAATAATTAAAGGGATTAAATCCAAGATTAAGATAAAGCCCAAATTTGAAATCAGAATCCAGAGAGATCCGCGTAACAAAAGAAGATTCTAGAAGGCCACGTGGATAACAACCTCGTAACAAACTTGTAACAAAAATTTGGGATCCAACGGCCACAAAAGTGCCGCGCCTTGCCGCGGATCCACCGCAAAATCTGGGCCATTCAATCCCAGATTTTGGCCACCTGTTCGTCTTCTGGAGAGTTCTCTCTGTGCCTATAAATACTGCATTTGGACCTGCGAGCAAAAACTGAATGGAGAAGAGAAGAGAAATTAGTTGATGTTGTAATTTTCTTAGGTTTTTCTCTAGGTTTTAGTTCTTTAGTCCCTCTTCTTCTTCCCTAGATACTTTATAAAAGAGAGAGATTGTGAGAGAGAGAGCTTGTGTAATCAAGGTGTGACAACTTGAAGCAACAAGGATTCATCCATTCTCCTTCCTCTACTTGAGCTTGGTTCTAGTTTAATTGCTTTCTTTACTTGCTTTCTTTAATTCATGCTTTTATTTCCTTGCAATTTTACTTCATGCTTTGCTTTTATTTGTTAATGGCTTGTAGCTAATTTTTCTATCATGTACTAGCTAACCACTAGCCTTGCCATCTTCACTAACTCATGGGTGATTGCTATAGTTCATCTTGCAAGTTGGATGGTCTTCTCTTCTCCGATGGGTTAAACCACCCTTCATGCAATGGGAAAGTAATTAGATCAACACGCAAGACGAAACCTACGCCTATGGAGTGACAACATGAGGCACGCCTTCACTATCACGGAGTTTGGTAAGCTTTGGTAAGGTAGTAAGGTAAGCTAGTCATGGTTTGCTTCTTCAAGTTCACTTTTCTTTTTAGTTGTTAGTCCAAATCCAATCTTCTTTGATTTCTTTCCACTTTTCCATCATGAACATATCCATCCACTCTTTTATTTCTTGTTCCATGATTGTTTTATTCTATTAAGCATAGAAGACACTTCGTTTACATTTCTTCACTACGATTCGTAACGCTTCTATCGCTAGCTCTCCCTGAGAATCGACTCGGTATAACCCTATGTTATAGCGGAGATAGGAAAGGATATATCAATACATTTACATACACCTTTCTCGTCTTAATCAAAATGGCGCCGTTGCCGGGGAGAGCAACGGATTTTCTTTAAAGTGAAGAACTAAACGAATCTTCTTCTCTGTTGCAGGTTACAGGAGAAGAAAACAGGAAAATTTGCATTGCAGTATACATATAAGTGGACCTGGGCCTCTGCTCTCGAAAGCAGAAACCAGGATCCCATAGGTTTGCCGCGGAATCCTAGTTTTTGTCGCGGATCTGCGGCAATACTGAGTTGACTACTCACAATATTTCTGCAGGGTCTCCAGCTCTGCAAAATACATCTGCTGCTATACATAATTTCCTGTATTCTTCACCATACTCCTGCTTAATTTAATCAACAGTAAAAAATTGGTTGAAATTGTTAAAAATTGTTTAGACATTTGCATTCTAGGCACGTGTCTTTCAATTCATTTACTTTTACTGTTGAAGAGTGCTGGAGGCAAGGTACGTTTTGCATTGCATTTAGACTAGGAATCATCTCTTGCTTGATTTTCATGCTTTGAGTGAATCCTTGTTATCTATCTTGTACACTTGCACAAATCAATTCTAAGGGCATAACCGATAAATAAGATAAGGTGGGGAGTTCATTACCCTTTCCTTAGCCCGAAAATCATTTTCCCACGCACTCACAATCCCAAGCTTGTAAATAAAATTTGATAGACGTTGGCCCTAGGGACATCTCGGACTCATCTAGGAGATTATCCTAAGGGGGAAAAGTGTTGGAAATAGACTCTTGCAAAATCAGTGTCTAGGAAAGGGATTGAGGGCCGAAAGCCCGAAGGTTGCTGGTTACTTAATTAAGGAACGTCTCTGACGGAAAACCTCCCACCAACCTTGCCCTTCCCTGGCTAATTAACTTGTGGTCTACGTCTACACTAAACCTCCCGTGGACGATCTAATCAGTTAGGAGTCGTCTAGGTCTAGGTCAACCATTCTTTTGGCTTGGTTTTGATTTTTTTTTTCTTTTCTTTTTGTTTGTTGTTTGATTTTTCTTTTTGTTTGTGATTTTTTGTGTGATATGGCATTCAACAATAATAATTCTTTCCATCCGAGCGTGAATCCATATTTCACACCAACTTCATATTCGGATAATTCCAACCCGGTGTTTTACAATACGCACCAACCAAATACACCGGGTTGGCCTTATCCGAATCAATATGACCCATACCCCCCATCTAATAACTATGATTTCCATAATAATTTCAACTCTTCACCGAGTCATTGGGGATTCCAGTCCCCCGAGTTTAATTCTCAAATTCCTTGTCCACCATATCCACCTAGTCCACAATATCCACAATATTCATTTCCAGATTCTGCTTCATATACTCCTTTTTCTGAACCACCAATTGAAGAAAAATCTGAGTTACTCAGGAGTATAGAAGCCAATTTACAGAGGGTCGAGCAACAACTTCAAGAAACCTTTGCCCCTCCAATTCCACAGTATTTTCAAGAGTCTTACTCAGTTCCACCTTTTCCTAATGAACAACCATTCGTCATGGAAACGAGTAAAGATCTCTTGTGTGAGTCCACTCTTCCATCACCACACATTTTTGACTCACACTATTCACAAAATTTCCAAATTCAAGATTCCTATACTCCCATTCTAGAGCAACCATTTGAAGAAACATCAAGTCTAGAAAAGAGTATAGACATCTTGCAGGAGTCTCTGTTACAATCTCAAAAATCACATGTCGAGTCTGTCAATAGGTTGGAAGAACAATTGAGTCAATTGGTTAACATTCATAGGAATGAGGAAACTCTATCTTATCAACCTTTGACCAATTCAACTATGCCAAACCCTATTGATATGACCCAAGACTCTTGTCATTTTGGAAATCAAGATTCAATTTCATCACACTCACATGAACTTGTCCAAACTTCAAATCCCATTGACCTTTTGGCAAGTTTTTCTTTTTCTGAAATTGAACTTGAACATGAACATGATCCTGAAATTCCATTTGATGATTCAATTTTCCTTCCTGATTCAATTATGACTTCGGTGTCTTCACATGATTTCACTTCATTTCCCGAGTCAGTATTGGATCCAGTGCCAGTCCATTTTGAAATTGAATCACCAATCTTTGATGATCATAGTGAACTTGACCAATTTCATACTTTTGAAAGTCCTATTGATAAATTGGCAAGTTCTCATTTTTGTGGAATTGAACTACATGAGGAATGTGATCTTGAACCCCAACTTCGTGATTCAATCCTTTTTCCTGATTCAATAATGACTCCTGTAACTTTACCTGACATCAATCTTTTCCCGGAGTCAACATTGGATCCTGTTCCAATTCACAATGAAGTTGAATCACCCATCTTTGAGGATCATATTGAACTTGACCAATTCTACACTTCTGAAGATACTATTGATAAATTGGCAAGTTTTTCATGTATTGAACTACATATGGAATGTGACCTAGATTCTCATTATCTCTTTACTTCTGAAACTGATTGTACAATTCTATCGGAAGATGTTGACTTAAGTTTCGAAGAATTGTATGGTGATGAGCTAGAATTTCTTAATATTGGAAGTAAAGAGATATCACACATAGTAGGTCACATCCCATTGTTGGAAAATGATTGTGGATTTGAGCTTCATTTTCTTGACTTGGACCAAATTCCTGAACTCACTTCGACTCCTACACCATCACTTGATTTAAGTCACAATCCTGAGTCAGTATTCCTTCCTGAGTCCAAGTCAACTGTTCTATCATTCCATACACCATTCTGGGACAAGGATCTTGACAAATTTGACTCAGAAATTTATTATGGAAAATGGAAATTAGATGGGGTCATGTACTTAATAAAAATCTTCCATGGATTTATCTTTTTAATGGGTCATATTCATGATATTTTTGGTGGGTTCCTCAAAACCCAAAATAAGAATGATTGGGCCATGTTTCGTGGACCAATCAGACCACCACCAGAACCGCCACCTTAAGGTGATTTTTCTTTCCCTCTCCATTTTCTTTCATGCATACATATATCACAATGCATTGAGGACAATGCATGAAATAAGTGTGGGGGAGGGTTTACTAACATAGAGTTTTTAGATTTTCTTTCTTTTACACTTCTTTTTAGAAATAAATATATTAAAAAAAAACTTTTTGAAAAAAAGAGACAAAGTTTTGATCTATTTTCAAGAAAATTAAGATGTATCTTAGAAATTAAGAAAGCCTTAATTATGACATCTTAAGCCTAGTTGAAATAATAGATCTTGTTTGAAATTATAGGCTAAGTAAGAAAAATTGGTGAGATATTTTTATCTTGAATTTTTTGCCTTAGATTGTATGCACTTCACACTTACACATTTTTGGGATGGAGACAAAGACCTAAAATGTCATAAAATAAATAAATAAAAAAAAAGAATAAAACATCACTTATTAAGCTGGATAATTATGCCTCAAGAAGCATGGTTATTCACGCCTAACGGTGAAAAACATCACTCATTAAGCTGGAGAATTATGCCTCAAGAAGCATAATTATTCACGCCTAACGGTGATCAAAAAGAATAATCCCCTTTAGTTTCGTGGCCTTTTTTACTCGAGACCTTAAACCCGAGGGATGTTTTCTCATCTGGTGCCCTAAGACCGATTGGTTTGGGAGTCATCGGTTAAAGGCTCGTTACAAGGGTGAACTAGAAAGCCTAAACTAAGGAAAGAAAAAAGCATAAAAAATATATAAATAAATAAATAAATGGCTTGATGGTTAGAGTTGAAATCCCAGAAATTTTCACTGAGCACGGTGTGCATATTATCTTGGTTTTATGAAAGATAAAGTATTCAATCCAATTTTGAATTCTTACCTTAATTGAAGACAAGATCTTGCATAGAGACTAAGTTTAAGGGAGAATGATTATAGGTGGACTTATGACCTAAGATCACTTATATTTTTGCAAAAATAGTTCGAAAACATGTCTCTCTTTCAAAATGCATTTTCAAAACACTAACATTTGTCTTCTTTCTTTATGGATTTTGTGGGTGTAATCCGCTGAAAACCCTCAGGAGACAACACTCCTCCTCTAGGGTAACCTAGAGGTTTAACGGCTTGTTGCACACGCTCAGTGCAATCGCGTCACCTGCGAAAGTGGTGTAATAAAATTGGTAGTTAGGATTTTCTTTTCTTTTTCTTTGTTTTGCTCGGGACGAGCAAAAGAATAAGTGTGGGGGTGTGATTGGTACACAATGTTGCATATTTTACCACATAATCCCCATGCATATTGCAAATAAATATATGATTTTATTCATCTTCTCTATATATTTGCAGGTTCACACTCTAATGGAGAGATAGCCCAATAATCACTTTAATTAGCAATAATTAAAGGGATTAAATCCAAGATTAAGATAAAGCCCAAATTTGAAATCAGAATCCAGAGAGATCCACGTAACAACAGAAGATTCTAGAAGGCCACGTGGATAACAATCTCGTAACAAACTTGTAACAAAAATTTGGGATCCAACGGCCACAAAAGTGCCGCGCCTTGCCGCGGATCCACCGCAAAATCTGGGCCATTCAATCCCAGATTTTGGCCACCTGTTCATCTTCTGGAGAGTTCTCTCTGTGCCTATAAATACTGCATTTGGACCTGCGAGCAAAAACTGAATGGAGAAGAGAGGAGAAATTAGTTGATGTTGTAATTTTCTTAGGTTTTTCTCTAGGTTTTAGTTCTTTAGTCCCTCTTCTTCTTCCCTAGATACTTTGTAAAAGAGTGAGATTGTGAGAGAGAGAGCTTGTGTAATCAAGGTGTGACAACTTGAAGCAACAAGGATTCATCCATTCTCCTTCCTCTACTTGAGCTTGGTTCTAGTTTAATTGCTTTCTTTACTTGCTTTCTTTAATTCATGTTTTTATTTCCTTGCAATTTTACTTCATGCTTTGCTTTTATTTGTTAATGGCTTGTAGCTAATTTTTCTATCATGTACTAGCTAACCACTAGCCTTGCCATCTTCACTAACTCATAGGTGATTGCTATAGTTCATCTTGCAAGTTGGATGGTCTTCTCTTCTCCGATGGGTTAAACCACCCTTCATGCAATGGGAAAGTAATTAGATCAACACGCAAGACGAAACCTACGCCTATGGAGTGACAACATGAGGCACGCCTTCACTATCACGGAGTTTGGTAAGCTTTGGTAAGGTAGTAAGGTAAGCTAGTCATGGTTTGCTTCTTCAAGTTCACTTTTCTTTTTAGTTGTTAGTCCAAATCCAATCTTCTTTGATTTCTTTCCACTTTTCCATCATGAACATATCCATCCACTCTTTTATTTCTTGTTCCATGATTGTTTTATTCTATTAAGCATAGAAGACACTTCGTTTACATTTCTTCACTACGATTCGTAACGCTTCTATCGCTAGCTCTCCCTGAGAATCGACTCGGTATAACCCTATGTTATAGCGGAGATAGGAAAGGATACATCAATACATTTACATACACCTTTCTCGTCTTAATCATATCCATAAGGACGGGAGGCGATAGAAGCTTTACCGGTTGATTCACGTGTTTGTTAAAAGTTCTTCAAAGTTTTAAAGAATGAAAAGAAAGGAAAAGAAAGAATGAAAAGAGAAGTACAGTGAAATACGAAGAAGTGGAAAACATAGAAAAGAATGGTTTTTGTAATTTTTGGTATATTTCTAAAACAAGTGAAAGAGAAAGAAAACTCACGGCTACTAACTACTAATGACTCCATCAACACGCTAACCTCTTAGTGATAGTTGCCTCACACGTATCATTGGCCATCACTAGTCCTTGGTTCAAGAGCGATTCAAAGTATGACTCATATGTAACTCTTCACAACCCAACTCAACAAAACAAGTGTAAGCTACATTTAAACCATCAATACTATGGAAAAGTAAGCATGGAATAAAGTAATGTTAACTTGTTAGTGGTTAGGAAGTTAGAGTTAGATCCATCATCATGAGCCATCAATGGCCTTGCAAGAGCAAGGCCAAAATGAGGCTATTAGATTCATGTGAATTATCATAAAAGAAGTTAAACTAGTTGGTGGTTAGTAGTTAGTTGCCATGAGTGAAAAACTAGCTACACATGTAAAAGAGATTGGAGAGAAGTAAACATAAAGAGGTAAAGAGAGCACCTTTCATAGATTGTCACCTTCTATTACAAGCACTCTTGCTTCCCAACATGTACCACTCTCTCTCCCTAATACAAGATCTACAAAATGGAAAATACAATGGAGGAAGAGGAACTAACCTAATTGTTGACTGAGTTTTCCTGCACACAAAAATTAGAATATTAGATTAAGAATAGATCGTGCGAGGAATCAGTTCTAATCCGCGGTAGTAGGGTTATGCGGGTCGTGATCCTCAGGGAGGGACTAGCGATGGAAGCGTTTGTAAGATTCTCTAAAGTTTTTATCTTTTTATTATTAGCAGTGGTGGTATTTACAATGGATGGTGGTAGAAAAGAATATGGAGATGAGTTGTATTTATTCTACAAAAAGGAAAAGAAAAGAAACGAAAAGAAAAGAAAACTTACTTGAGATTGGTTGAAGAAAGAACGTGAAAACCTTACATGTTCTACCTTGCTTAGGAGGCGTTCCACGAATAGATCATAAGATCGATCTCAATCCCTGTGCACATTATATCGTCAAGCATACTCAAGTACGAAGTGATGCGTAGCTTGGAGGAGACGTCTTCATGAACTATCGCTGGTTCTCACAGAGCTTAGTTATACGTGCTTATGGAATCCACTTGCATGTTCATCAACAACCACAAGATCACAGAGAAAAAGAAAAGAAAAACAAAATAAAAATAACACATAAGAATAAAGAACAAAAAGAAAAGTAATTACCTTTATTGCTTTAATCAATGGCAGAGAAAAGAAGATACATCGGTGTCGCGCTCAATATAATCCTCTCTCTCTCTTGAAAATAAAAAGAAAAGAAACCCTAATTTACAAAAGAAGAAAACCTAGAAGAAACCCTAATTTTGGCCCTTGGCTCGCCTCTGGACGCTCTGTACGTTGTACTGCAGGGGATATTTATAGGTACAGAAGGCCGAGGAATCCTAGATAAACCTGCCCACGAAATCTGGGATCTGGATGAGATCAAAGTGTCGCGTTTCCGCGGCTTTTGCCGCGGATCCGCGGCACTTTAGTGGCTTCTGGCCACGCGCTTTGGCGCGTGGCTTCTCCTGGTCCGTTCCTCTGGGCTCCTGCTTCTAGAAGTGTGATCCTGGCCTTTTAATCTGGATTTTCGAGATAACTTGGTAATCAAGTTACCCTTAATCCAGATTTCTTCAAATCTTCTCTCCACGAAATTCCTCTTTATCTTGGCCTTTTATCCTCATCTTGCAGGTGTTTAGGGTTGGATAGAAGTCTATCCTTCCCTAATCTCTGATTTTTGCAACTTTTAGCCCTTGTATTTGCATTTTGACTCTTTGTATTTGCGCTTTTTCACCTGGGCTTCAAACATGGGTTGGATCTGGGCTTTTGGGCTCTTTAGACTTTATTTATTGCTAAAATAACAATTCGAGGCCTGCACACAATAAATTACAAATTATTAATAAATGTGCAGAATTAAATGAATAAATATGAAAATGTGATGGTAAATATGATGATAAAAATGCACTTTTGACTACCAATCACACCCCCACACTTATCTTTTTGCTCGTCCTCGAGTAAAAACAAAGAAAAGAAAAAGTTAATCTAACCTAACTCACTTTCGTAGGAATCACGATTGCACTTAGCACGTGCAACAAGCCGTTAAACCTCTAGGTTACCCTAGAGGACGAGTGTTGTCTCGTGAGGGTTTTCAGCGGATTGCACCCACAAAATCCATAAAAAGAAAAATATTTGAATTATATTTGAAGAGACTAAGTAGTCTATAAGTTTTAGGATTATCATTTTTATTCATTCTTCAAACCTAGTCTTTATAAAGTAAATTGTTATCCATTTTAGGTGAGGATTAAAATTGAATTTCTAATATAGTCTTTTTCGTTACCAAAAGTCATACGCACCTTTGTGAATCTAGGAATTCCTTAACTTGGACTCTCATGCCTCTTTATTATTTTTATAACATCATCTAATTTTCTTTCGTGTAAGTATCAAGGCTTCTTGAGGCCCTCATACCTAACTAATTGACTATTAGATGTGTTAATATATATATATATATATTTTTTTTTTTGGCATGTATAACTCATCCAATTTTCTTTCGTATAAGTATCAAGGCTTCTTGAGGCCCTCATACCTAACTAATTGATTATTAGATGTGTTAATACATATATTATATTTCTTAGTCTTCTTAGACTTTCTAATCCACCCATGTAACGAACTTAAAGTCGATGACTCCCAAACCGGTTGGCTTTAGGGCACCAGGTGAGAAAACACCCCGCGGACTCAAATTCGAGTGAACTAGGCCCCAAAACTAAGGACTTTATTTTATTTACTCACCTTTAGGCATGAATACTTATGCTTCTTGAGGCACATGTATCAGCTTAATTGGTGATTTTTTTTTCTTTTTTTTTTTCTTTTTTTTTTTTTATGAGGCACAAGGTCTTTGTCTTAGAATCCTAGATATGCATTTGGTATGCATATTTCATTAAGGTAAAAATCAAGACTAATTATTTATTCAATTTCTCTCCTATACCTAAAAATTTAAACAATTTATTTATTTTGACCAAGTTTTTAGAAATCCTAATCATGATTTTCCTAATCCTTAAAACTAACTTAAATTTCTTTCAAAAAAAATAAGTCAAAATATTTCCTTTTTATAACATTTTTTTTTTTAATTTTTTCAGATTTTTTTTTTTAGCAAATTTTTTTTTTGTTAGTTTCTACCTATGTTAGTATGTTAGTAAAGCCCACCCCCACACTTATCTCATGCATTGTCCTCAATGTATGAATGTATGCATATATGCATGAAATAAAAGAAAGGAAGGCGGAAGTTACCTTAGGGTGGTGGTTCCGGAGGTGGTCTAATTGGTCCACGAAATGCGGCCCAAACAAGATAACGTGGTAGTTCACGGGACCTACCTTTATTTACCTCTTTTATATTTACATGTTTACAGTCCCCAGAATGAATAGGATCATGGAAGATCCTCTCGTGAAACTTACTCCCTTTACATGACCAGTCCTGGAAAATCATCACAGAGTCATGGTCTATACCTATGTCCAACAAAAGAATGTGACTTGGTAGAATGGTTGACTTGGACTCAAGAATGATAGGTTCAGGATCTAATACCGACTCAGGAAAGAAACTCAAATCAAGTAAAGGTTCAGGAATCGGGCTAGGATCAAGAAGTGGGTCCAAGTCAAGAAATTGAAACTCAAGTCTACAATCATTTTCTCACAATGGAATGTGACTCAATGTTGGTGAATCAAGTTCAGGAATGATAGGTGTGGGAATCAAAACTGACTCTAAAATATTACCTAAGTCGGGTAACAAAACAGGAGTCAATAATGATTCGGGAATTTGAACTTGATCATAGATTTGGGAATCTAGGTCACATATCTCATTAGTTTCAATCTCATAAAAATGGGAACTTGCCAATTTTTCTATGGGACTTTCAAAATTGCACAATTGGTCAAGTTCAATATGATCATTAAAAATGGGTGATTCAATTTCATGATCTATGGGTATGGGAATAAATGTTGGCTCAGAAAATTGGTCCAAATTGGGTAAGAATACTGGAGTCAACATAGATTCGAAGATGGAAACTGAATCGCAAAGTTGGGGATCGGGTTCACATTCATAATCTAATTCAATCTCATTGAAATTAAAACTAGCCAATTTGTCCAAAGATTGAGATTGAGCAAGTTCATATTGATGTGATGAAATTGAATTTTGATCAAGGTCTTCTAAACAAATGATTCTTGGTTCCTATCAAGATGCTCAAGAATGTTTGAAAGTCTAGAAATTTGATCATTTATTGTATCTTGCAACCGATCCACTTTTTCTTCTAACCCATCGAATAGATCAATGGAGGACTGAAACCTTGGTGATGTGGGAAAAGACGTGTACGAAGATAATGGTTGAACAGGTGGTTGACCATATGGCTCAGGGGTATTGAATCCCCATTGACTCTGTGAAGAGTAGTGATGATTATTCCAATCTTGTTCATAGTATTGGGACTGGGGCATGTAATGATTCGGATAAGACCAATCTGGCACACTAGGTTGGTCAAAGTTATGATATGCCGGGTTGGTAATATCCGAATAAGAGGTTGGTGTGTAATATGGATCCTCATTAAAATTGAAAAAATTGTTGTTATAGGCCATATCACACAATCACAAACAAAACAAAAAGAAAACAAACAAAGAAGAAAAATTTCTAACCTAAGTTAGGGTAGACCTAGACCTAGACGAATCCTAACTGATTAGACTGTCCATGGGAGGTAGGGTGCAGACTTTGACCACAAGTTAATCAGCCAGGTCAGGGCAAGAGTGGTGGGAGGTTTTCCGTCAAAGACGTTCCTTAATTAAATAACCACCAATCTTCGGGCTTTCGGCCCTCAATCCCCTTCCTAGACACTGATTTGGCAAGAGTCAACTTCCAGCACTGTTCCCCCTTAGGATAATCTCCTAATTGAGTCCGAGATGTCCCTAGGGCCAACGTCTACTAATTTTTAAGTTAGGCTTGGGTTAGTGAGTGCTCGGGATATGATTTTTGGGCTAAGGAAGGGTGATGAAATCCCCACCTTATTTTGTTAATGGGTTATGCCCTTAAGATGAATTAGTGCAAGTGTACAAGATAAATAGATAAGAATCACTCAAAGCAGAAAATCAACCAAGAGATGAATCCTATTCTACATGCAATGCGTACGTACCTTGCTTCTCCAGCACTCTTCAACAGTAAAAAAAATAATTGAAAAGACACGTGCCTAATATGCAAACGTCTAATCACTTTTTATTTTTAACAACCAATGATTTACTGTTGAATTATTAGCAATTTACAGGTATATCACAGAACAAAACAGAATAGAACAGTAAGCAGTAATCTCAAATTTCAGCAATCTGCAAAAAACTGAATTAGTAGTTCACTGCACTTGCCGCGGATCCGCGGCTCTGGCCGCGTTTCCGCGGCAAACTTGCAGGCCCTCGTGCTCTGCCTTCGAGGGCAGAGGCACTGGGTTGTTGTATGTCCTTGCTGCTACTCTGTTTCTGTTTCCTGTTCTCCAAACCTGCAAACAGAAAAGAATAAAGAATTAGTTAAAAATTAAATTTTTATTAGAGATAAACTTACCGTCCCTCCCCGGCAACGGCGCCAATTTGTTGACTGAGTTTTCCTGCACACAAAAATTAGAATATTAGATTAAGAATAGATCGTGCGAGGAATCAGTTCTAATCCGCGGTAGCAGGGCTATGCGGGTCGTGATCCTCAGGGAGGGACTAGCGATGGAAGCGTTTGTAAGATTCTCTAAAGTTTTTATCTTTTTATTATTAGCAGTGGTGGTATTTACAATGGATGGTGGTAGAAAAGAATATGGAGATGAGTTGTATTTATTCTACAAAAAGGAAAAGAAAAGAAACGAAAAGAAAAGAAAACTTACTTGAGATTGGTTGAAGAAAGAACGTGAAAACCTTACATGTTCTACCTTGCTTAGGAGGCGTTCCATGAATAGATCATAAGATCGATCTCAATCCCTGTGCACATTATATCGTCAAGCATACTCAAGTACGAAGTGATGCGTAGCTTGGAGGAGACGTCTTCATGAACTATCGCTGGTTCTCACAGAGCTTAGTTATACGTGCTTATGGAATCCACTTGCATGTTCATCAACAACCACAAGATCACAGAGAAAAAGAAAAGAAAAATAAAATAAAAATAACACATAAGAATAAAGAACAAAAAGAAAAGTAATTACCTTTATTGCTTTAATCAATGGCAGAGAAAAGAAGATACATCGGTGTCACGCTCAATATAATCCTCTCTCTCTCTTGAAAATAAAAAGAAAGAAACCCTAATTTACAAAAGAAGAAAACCTAGAAGAAACCCTAATTTTGGCCCTTGGCTCGCCTCTGGACGCTCTGTACGTTGTACTGCAGGGGATATTTATAGGTGCAGAAGGCCGAGGAGTCCTAGATAAACCTGCCCACGAAATCTGGGATCTGGATGAGATCAAAGTGCCGCGTTTCCGCGGCTTTTGCCGCGGATCCGCGGCACTTTAGTGGCTTCTGGCCACGCGCTTTGGCGCGTGGCTTCTCCTGGTCCGTTCCTCTGGGCTCCTGCTTCTAGAAGTGTGATCCTGGCCTTTTAATCTGGATTTTCGAGATAACTTGGTAATCAAGTTACCCTTAATCCAGATTTCTTCAAATCTTCTCTCCACGAAATTCCTCTTTATCTTGGCCTTTTATCCTCATCTTGCAGGTGTTTAGGGTTGGATAGAAGTCTATCATTCCCTAATCTCTGATTTTTGCAACTTTTAGCCCTTGTATTTGCATTTTGACTCTTTATATTTGCGCTTTTTCACCTGGGCTTCAAACATGGGTTTGGATCTGGGCTTTTGGGCTCTTTAGGCTTTATTTATTGCTAAAATAACAATTCGAGGCCTGCACACAATAAATTACAAATTATTAATAAATGTGCAGAATTAAATGAATAAATATGAAAATGTGATGGTAAATATGATGATAAAAATGCACTTTTGACTACCAATCACTAATCGAAACTACCCTAAAATACAAAATGGAGAAGAGAAACTACTCCTAACTCTGCATATCTCCTCCTCAGGAACCCCAGGGGGGTATTTATAGGCGCCAAGGGAACAGGGGGCCAGGGGACAAGATGTGACCCGAAACGGCGCACGCGGCGCGGTCGCGTTTCCGCGGCATTACTTTGGCGGCGCGCGCAGCGCCGCCTGCTGCGCGCCGCCTGGTTGTCCCCCTATCGGCTGGATCTCTTGGTTTCTGGTTTTGGCCGCGAAAACGCGGCAAAATGCCGTGTTTCCGCGACGTTCCTTGGGCGGCGCGTGCGGCGCCGCCTGCTGCGTGCTGCGCTGTTGTCCCCCTGTCGGCTAACGTGCCCGGTTTCTGGTTTAGCGCCCCTGGTTTTGACAGATAAGCTCCTCTAGTTCAATGGCCATTTTAATACCCCTTTAATCACCAATTAAATGGTGATTTGGGTCTTCTTCTTCATTTGAACTCCATTGACCTAGGATCAAGCAAGTAAGGTATTATTAGCAGAATTTATTTATCAAATAAATGTGAGATGTGATGAAAATTATGCAAAATTAGAGACTAATCACACCCCCACACTTATCTTTTGCTCGTCCTGAGCAAAACAAAAAACTAAGAAAATTATTACACCACTTTCGTAGGTGACGCGATTGCAATGAGCATGTGCAACAAGCCGTTAAACCTCTAAGTTTCCCCTAGAGGAGGAGTTTTGTCTCCTGAGGGTTTTCAATGGATTACACCCACAAAATTCATAAAGAAAGAAATCAAATGTTAGTATTTTAAAAACACATTTTGAAAATAGAGAAAAGTGTTGAAATATTTTTGCGAAAATATAAGTGATCTAAGGTCATAGGTTAACCAGAAATTGTTCTTCCTTAAACTAAGTCAAAATGCAAAAAATCTTGTTATAAATTAAATGTAAGAATTTAAAATTGAATTGACTCTTTGATCTATCATAAATTCTTAGAAAAATATGCACTTTGTGAACTGTGAAGATTTTTGGGATATCGACTCAAACTTTCATGCCATTTATTTAATATATATTTTTTTTTCTTTTTTTTTCTTTTCTCTTTTTTTTCTTCCCTTAGTTTTCTTAGGCTTTCTTATTTACCCGGGTAGTGAGCCTTTAGCCGGTGACTCCCAAACCAGATGGTCTTAGGGCACCAGATGAGAAAACATCCCTCGGACTTAAGGACTCGAGTAAACAAGACCACAAAACTAAAGGGGGTTATTTTATTTTTTGTTCACTATTTTAGGTATGAATAATCATGCTTCCTGAGGCATAATTACCCAACTTCAATAAGTGATTTTTTTTTTATATATATTTTTATGGCATTTCAGTCTTTGTTTCAATCCCAAAAATTGTGTAAGTGTGGAGTGCATAAATCTAAGGCAAAAAATTCAAGATCAAATTATCTTTTCGATCTTATTTTCTTATCCTAAAATTTAAACAAGATCTATTATTTTGACTCGGTTTTAAATTTCATAATTTTAGGTCTTCCTAATTCCTAAGATAATCTTAATTTTCTTAAAAACAAATCAAAAACTATTTCTCTTAATTCAAAAAGTTTTGTAAAAAGAAAAGAAAAGGTTTTTTTTTTTTAAAAGTGTAAAAGAAAGAAAATTTAAAACTACCTATGTTAGTAAACCCTCCCCACACTTATCGCATGCATGGTCCTCAATGCATCGTGAATGTGTATAGACATGAAACAAATGGAGAGGGAAGGAAGATTACCTCATGGTGGTGGCTCCGGTGGTGGTCGGATTGGGCCAAGCGTTGCGACACAATCAAGATATCGTGGATCATCCAGAAACCCACCAAAGACCTCTCTAATATGACCCCAGAAAGAAATGATGGATTGAATGATCTTGTTGAAAAATTTATCCCCATCTAATTTCCAATTTTCAAAAATAATGACTGAGTCATTTTCATCAACATCCTTTTCCAACAATGAAGTGTCCGTTTGAGAGATGATTGATTTAGACTCAAATGGAACAGGAACAAAAACCGATACCGACTCGGGAAGTTGACTCAGATCAAGTCGAGAGTCAACAATGAGAGTCGAAATTGGTTCAAAAATAGGGTCTAAACCAAAGAATTGATGTTCACACACTTTCCCCATGAATGAAGTGTGATCATTAGAGATTGGTGATTCTATTTCACGGTGTATTGGTACAGGATTCAATGTTGACTCCGGAATAGAGAAAAAATTTGGTAAAGATACCAGAGTCATTATTGAATCAAAAAGTGAAATGGAATTCCCAACAGGAAGTTCAGTATCACATTCAGGTTCGATTTCAATTTCAGGGAAGGGATAACTTGCCAGAAGGTCCAGGTGACTTTCATAACTTGGAGTTTGGTCAAGTTCGGATGTATGTTCTGAAATTGAAGCTGAATTTTCAAAATGACATGATTCATGGGTCCCATCAGTAGAGTTAGGGATATGAGAATCGGTCAAAGGTTGACAAGGAAGGCTTTCCTCGCTCTCATTGATCAATTCGCTCAAAAGTGAATCTAACCTACTGATAGGTCGTGTAACAGAATTTGGATTTGGAATCATGTCTTCCATACTCTTTGTAATTGGTTCTTGAAAATGTGAGTATGAAAGTTGATTTTGGAAATTATGGTAAATTTGTGAGTCCATCGAATTTTGCAATTGATGCTCGGACTCACGCAAGGGTTCCATACTCAAGTCCAGTACTGATGGTTGTTCATTTTGAATATGTGAGACTGGAAAGGATGAGTAGGACTCTTGAAAATTTGGTTGAGATGAGGAGTCCAACATGTTTTGCACTCTATCACAAAAGACTTCCAAACGCTTTTCTAGCTCAGATTCGTCTTCAATTGGATGCTCTAGAAAAGAAGTATGTGGAATTTGATGTGGGAAGGATTGTGATTTGATCAAATTTTGCATTTGTTGTAGGGACTCTTCTATACTCCTTTCCAATGATGACTTTTCTTCGGGTGGTTCAGAAAAAGGAGTATATGAATCAAAATTGGGGAATGAATATTGTGAAAATTGTGGACAAGATGGTTGAAAATTGGACTCGGAGTAGGTGAATCCCCATGCACTCTGTGAAGAGTTGAAATTCTTTTGAAAATTATGGTCATATGGTTGGGGATATGGGTCATATTGAGTCGGATAATCCCAACTCGGCATATAGTGTTGGTTCATGTTGTACATTGTCGGGTCAGAGTTATCCGAGTCAAATGAGGTCGGTGTGAAATATGGATTCATATTATGATTGAAAGAATTATTGTTGTTAAAATCCATATCACAATTTACAAAAAAGAAGAAAACAAACAAACAAACAAACAAAGAAAGAAAAAGAGAACAAGCCTATGCTAGGGTTGACTTAGACCTAGACGACTCCTAACTGGTTAGACTGTCCACGGGGGGTATATTGTCGGACGCTGACTACGAGTTAATCGGCCAGGTAGGGGCAAGATCAGTGGGAGGTATCCGTGCCGGAGCAACGGGCCTAATTATGCTAAACCACTGTTCTTCGAGGTTTCGCCTCTCAATCCCCAACCTTAGACACCGATTTGACAAGAGTCAACTTCTAACAACTTCTCCCTTAGGTCAATCTCCTAAATGAGTCCGAGATGTCCCTAGGGTCCAACGTCTAACAATTTTTATTAAGGCTTGGGTTGTGTGAGTGGGGAGGTGATTTTTGGGCCAAGGGAGGGTAATAACTTCCCCACCTTATCTTGTTTTGGGTTTTGCCCTAAGTTAAATTTGTGCAAGTGTACAATATAGATAAGCATGAACACAAAACAGCGAGTAAATCACTGAAGTGTTTGTCCTATACTATATGCAATGTCATATGTATACCTCCTATCACAACAACATAAGAAAAAAATACAGTATATTGGAATGAAAATTGACACGTGCCTAGATGCAAATGTCTAAACCGTTTTAAAGCATCCAATTACCGTATTTTAGTTCTTTAAAAAAAAATTTATAGTGTACAGGTAATATGAACAAAAATTAGCAGCAGAATATAAAAATATACAAGAATTTACCTGACCACACTTGAGCAAGTGTGGACTTCTGCAATGCTAAAACTTTAACCTGCACACCAAAAAACAAAGAAGAAAAGTTAACAAAAATGTGAAATCAAACCGTTCCCATCCCCGGCAACGGCGCCAAAATTTGATCGGCAAAAAGCAAGCACAAGAATAAGTCAATAGAGTGTGGGTCGAAGTTACTGCTTTTGCGATTCTTCCGTAGTAGCGAAGTGGCTATACGGGTCGTATCCACAAGGACGGGAGGCGATAGAAGCTTTACCGGTTGATTCACGTGTTTGTTAAAAGTTCTTCAAAGTTTTAAAGAATGAAAAGAAAGGAAAAGAAAGAATGAAAAGAGAAGTACTGTAAAATACGAAGAAGTGGGAAACATAGAAAAGAATGGTTTTTGTAGTTTTTGGTATATTTCTAAAACAAGTGAAAGAGAAAGAAAACTCACGGCTACTAACTACTAATGACTCCACCAACACGCTAACCTCTTAGTGATAGTTGCCTCACACGTATCATTGGCCATCACTAGTCCTTAGTTCAAGAGCGATTCAAAGTATGACCCATATGTAACTCTTCACAACCCAACTCAACAAAACAAGTGCAAGCTACATTTAAACCATCAATACTATGAAAAAGTAAGCATGGAATAAAGTAATGTTAACTTGTTAGTGGTTAGGAAGTTAGAGTTAGATCTATCATCATGAGCTATCAATGGCTCTTGCAAGAGCAAGGCCAAAATGAGGCTATTAGATTCATGTGGATTATCATAAAAGAAGTTAAACTAGTTGGTGGTTAGTAGTTAGTTGCCATGAGTGAAAAACTAGCTACACATGTAAAAGAGATTGGAGAGAAGTAAACATAGAGAGGTAAAGGGAGCACCTTTCATAGATTGTCACCTTCTATTACAAGCACTCTTGCTTCCCAACATGTACCACTCTCTCTCCCTAATACAAGATCTACAAAATGGAAAATACAATGGAGGAAGAGGAACTAACCTAATCTAAACTACCCTAAAATACAAAATGGAGAAGAGAAACTACTCCTAACTCTGCATATCTCCTCCTCAGGAACCCCAGGGGGGTATTTATAAGCGCCAAGGGAACAGGGGGCCAGGGGACAAGATGTGACCCGAAACGGCGCGCGCGGCGCGGCCGTATTGCCACGAAAACGCGGCAAATGCCGCGTTTTCGCGGCATTACTTTGGCGGCGCGCACAGCGCCGCCTGCTACGCGCCGCCTGGTTGTCCCCCTGTCGGCTGGATCTCTTGGTTTCTGGTTTTGGCCGCGAAAACGCGGCAAAATGCCGCGTTTTTGCGACGTTCCTTGGCAGGCGCCGCCTGCTGCGTGCTGCGCTGTTGTCCCCCTGTCGGCTAACGTGCCCGGTTTCTGGTTAGCACCCCTGGTTTTGACAGATAAGCTCCTCTAGTTCAATGGCTATTTTAATACCCCTTTAATCACCAATTAAATGGTGATTTGGGTCTTCTTCTTCATTTGAACTCCATTGACCTAGGATCAAGCAAGCAAGGTATTATTAGCAGAATTTATTTATCAAATAAATGTGAGATGTGATGAAAATTATGCAAAATTAGAGACTAATCAATGATCAGTATTGAATCATTATAGGCTTCAAGGTAGTGTACCTCCATTTCATGAGCGAGCTGAAGGCCAATGAGTAGAGCATTGTATTCTGCCACATTATTGAAACACGATTCCGTTAATGAAAATGCCCTAGGAAGGACATGGTTTTGTGGTGAGATAAATACAACCCCCACACCCGCAATGATCTTACCTTTAGGGCCTATTCGTGATGCTCCATCAAAGAACATCTGCCATACTTCATCCTCTGAAGTTATATTAGATTCGAAGACCTCATCTGGAATATCTTCATGAAGTTTTGAGTTTTCTGGAACCGGTTGAGCAGCCAAGAAATCTGCAAGCGCCTGGCCTTTAATCGCCTTCTGAGGGACAAAGAGCATGTCATACTGAGACAAAAGGAGGACCCACTTAGCTAATCTAGAATTCAGTGATCCTGATTTCGTCATGAGAAGACGCAAAGGATTCACTCTAGAAATGACATGTATGGTTTGGCCGACCAAATAATGTCGTGTCTTCTGAATAGTAAAGACAAGAGCTAAGCATTCCTTCTCAATAGGGTTATAGAGAGATTTCGCTCCTATCAGAGTCCTGCTCAGATAGTAAATAGCATGTTCATGACCATTATCATCTTTTTGAGCAAGCAGAGCACCAAGAGAATGGTCCATAGCTTTCACAGAAAGCAGGAAAGGTTTTCCTGATGTGGGAGCCACTAAGACTGGAGGTTTAGTGAGATATCTTTTGATATCCTCGTAAGCTTCTTGATAGGCTTGATCCCATACAAAAGAGACATCCTTTTTCATGTGTCGGGTGAACGGTTGACAGCGGCCTGAGAGATTTGCGATGAATCTTCTGATATAAGTCAGTCCATCTTGCAGGCCCCTAAGTTCTTTGAGATTCTTAGGTGGATGCATGCTCTGAATGGCTTTGACTTTGTCTGGGTCAAGATGAATTCCCTTTGATGTAACAATGAATCCTACGAATTTGCCACTCGAAACCCCCAAGAAGGATTTTGTAGGATTCATCTTCAGTCGATGAGCCCGCATTATGTCGAACATCATTCTCAAGTCACGAAGATGGTCATTCTTATCGCGGCTTTTGACAGCAATGTCGTCGATATAACATTCTACCGTCTTTCAGAGATGGTTAGGGAAAATTATACTTATCGCCTGCTGATAAGTTGCTCCCTCTTTCTTTAATCCGAAAGGCATCACGGTATAGCAATATACCCCCAACGGTATCCGGAATGAAATATGCTTCTCACCTCCTGGGTATATCTTAATTTGATTATACCCCGAGAAGCCGTCCAGGAAAGACATTCTTTCGAATCTGCAGGTATTGTCAATCATGACATCGATGATGGGCATTGGGAATTCGTCGTTGGGACAGGCTGTATTGAGATCGTGGTAATCAATACAGATTCACATTTTTCCATTCTTCTTGAGAACAAAAATGATGGTAGCAACCTAATCTGGATGTTGTTCCTCCCGTATGAAGCCGCATGCAATAAGTTTATGGACTTTGGCTTCAATAGCTTTCATAATGTTCAGACGAAATGCATTGTTGTTGCTTAACTGGCTTGACGTCTGGCTGGATGTTCAAACAATGCATGGCTATTTGGGGATCAAGTCTAGGCATATCCTCGTAGTTCCATGCGAAGACATCGATATACTCTCTTACGAGTACTATCAATTCTTCTTTTTTCATAAGTGATAAGCTTTTACTTATAAAGATGGGTTTAGGGTGATCTTGACTACCCAAGTTAACCTGGATGACCTTGTCTTCAGTAGGTGGTTCGTGTTGTTCGAATCGCTTTTCCCACTGAAAATCAAATTGCTGAGCCTATGGTTCAACATCAGTAGCTTTCGCTAATTTCAATTGGCTACTTGAAGTCACATTAATGGTGAGATTCTTGAACATCGTTCCCACACTGACATCCGACTCCCATTCAGAGGAAGAGACAGAGCTTGATGGATCGGTTTGTTATCTTCGAATTAAATCGTTGTAAGTGGTGGGGGTGTAACATATACTATTCAAAGGGTAAGGATGCTCTGCCCCTACCTTCTTTAGTTCATCCCTCTGGGTTAAGGATGCGATCTGAGCTTGGATGCCTTTAAGAACTTTAGCATCCATAGAAGAACTTTTCTTTGACTTCTCAGTCTTCGGTTGTTCATTATTATGATGTTCCTCCTCATTCTGATTACTCCCGGTATCATTGTTATTCCGGTTAGTGAGGAGTTAGGTGAGCGTCTGTTGAATATTGTCCAAAGCTTCTTGCTAAGCCTTGGAGGTTTGCTCCTGAACTTCTAACTGTCGACGGAGGTCATCATTACTGTTATCATTCATATTCACCGACACTTCATATGTTCGTATTGAGCTGACTGTTACCGAAGAGGCATACCCACTGTCTTCGTCCTCCTCATCAAACCATTGGAATAGTCTTCTCATTGGTTCTGGTGAGGTTACTGCAGTTGAGGAGGATGGCTGCTCATAATTGTAGGGTATTACGACCCTAGATCTGGTATTTCGGAAGACACCTTCTTCGTGCACCAAGACTTGGCTTAAGCCTGGGCTAAAGTCCAGATTTGGAGAACAGAAGAGAGGAGAATTAACACTACGCGATGCTCGTCTGCCCCTATGCGGTTCCGGTCCCCTACTGATCATGCAGAGGGCAGATCTGGTAGATTTCGTGATACGCTCCTTTTGCGATGCTTCACGGGGGCCTGCATCGATAGTCGATCAAAGACTGACTGTTGGTTTGGAGGAGTGGCGGGGATTGGTCCTAGCTGGCAATGGACTGAGTGAACCGTCACCAACTGGCATCTCACTTGTTGACAACAGAGGGAGAAGTCTGGAGTAATTCCGACTTCCGTTTGCTTTCTAAAAACTCTCACAAGTCAGATCCAGCCGAGCTTAAGCAACTCAGCACAGAGACTCGGATAGATCGTGCATTAATGTGTTCAGGAAATTTTGACACCACCTTCTTGCTCGCAAGCTTTGGAAGCGAAACACATGATGATGCCTCGTTCTTCTCATCACCGCAGAGATGATTGGCACTAGATAGTGCTTTAGTTCTTGCTTCGCGGCTAAGAAGTTTGGGAGCACCCTTAGGCGCTGAAGCTGCATAAGCACCGCTATCAGCACCCAGGGACGATCCCTTAGCTCCGCTGTGAAGAGGAACATAACGCTCGAGGGGTTGGGTAGCGAAGCACGCTGTGGTGCTTTGTTCGCCACCTTGTTGCGAAGGTAGTTAGCACTGCTAGGTGTTTTAGTCTCATCCTGGTAATTGGGCATTCCGCGCGTACCCTGAGGTACTGGCGCTGTTCTTGCCATGCCATCAGTAGCTTCGCTCGTGGGAGCGAGGTTGGTGCGAGGAGTTACTGCTCCTAGATTGGGCAAAAGCAGAGTTGCGGCCCTAGCCTCATAGCTAATAGTCTCAGCGAAGCAGGCAGGCATTTTGCCTTTGTCTTTGCGTGATAGGCGAGCTTGTGGTGTAGCTGCGCCTGAAGCTTCACACGGAGCTTTCTGTTTTGGCCTCCACATCTGCCTTGGAAAAGGAGATTTAGGTTCACAGAGAACCTGGCTAGCCTCGCGCAAGGCTGAGAGGAGTTGGGAGGAGGCCCGTTCGGTTACTTGCCCGAATAGGGCTGGTTTCTGCTCTGAAACTTTAGCCACCGAGACCTTCCTATGCTTCTGTATGTGAAACACTAGACTACTTTCAGAGAGCAGCTCTTCAAATTTTCCTTGGTCGAAATGAATGACCAAGTTTTCAAAAGTAATAGGCTCAGGATTCTGACCTTCGCATTGCGACACTGTCTCCTTGTTACACCAGAAGACTGATTTCCCTAGCGGAGTCGCCATCTTGTTTTCCATTGATTTGGGTAAGGAAAAACTTACAAAAAAAAGTGTTCGAGGAGCAAAATTACAAGTATTTCTTTATAAAAAGCAAAAGAAACTTACAGGTAGATCTCCTCTGAGATTTCTGAGAAAATGTACGGTAGGAATCTGATCAGCGCGCGATCACTTTATCCCTTTGACGATGCGATCGGTCAGATGATCGATCCATCTCCTAATAGGACTTCCTTCTCACTTGATTCAGAGAATCGGAGAACAGAGGATCGGTAGAGCCCTCTTACTAGGGATTCTGCTTCTCGAGCCAATCTCCTCTCTCCTCCCTTCCGTGTCTCTCCTCGGTAGGCTATTTATAGGGAGAACAGGGGTATGATTGCCCCTGAAAATCTGAAAATAGATTGAGTCAATCTGTTTTGTATCTGGAAAGTAGTCTCGCTGTGAGGCTAGAAACAGCTTCTGCGAAGCTAGGAATATCATGTAGGGCTAATCCCTTGACCCGCTCCGCTAAATGAGGGATACTTCCGTGATTCTCTCCAGTTAATTGAGAGATCTTCAATGATCTTCTCACCTGATTGGGAGAGTCAAAAGATCATGGCAAGCAACTATCAAATTCGATTTCAATCACAATGATCTCATCTGGAGATTTGATTGGTCAAAGGTGACCATAGAAGACCCGTAGTGGGGCTAATCCAACAACCTCGTAGCGGAGCTAAAGGAAGTTTCTGGCGAAGCTAGGAGTAAGCTTTCAGCGAAGGTATAAGTTGGCCTTTTGTGGCTCCGTAGAGCGTCTAGTGAAGCTTATGAAAAACTCCAGGGTGAAGCTATAAGTTAGTCCATGGCAGAGCTATGATGGAATTCTTGTGGAGCTAAGCAAACTTAGCCTCTCGTGCGATTGCTCATGTGAGACTTAGTGTCTCTAGGCCTGCACAGATCTTCTTCAAAGGCAACTTTGACTTACTATCTACTTTACTGGATTAGTAATGTCCATGTTGCTGCCTTGTCTCTGGTCATCAGCTTATCTTCGACTTATCTTTTGTAGATGTCAATAAGTTAGACGTTGTTCAGACCGGCTGAAGATGAATGGGAGAGTCCATCTTTTTCGAGTGTCAACACGGTCGACATTAAAACAGAAAAAGAGATTTAGGTCTGCAAAGTTAAAAAAAGAAAAAACCTGATGCGGATACCGATTTTTTAGAAAAGCTTTCTGGCAGTAAAACTCAAACTTAGATCTGACAACAAGCAGAAAAAGATATAGGGGGAAATAATAATAAACAGTAGCGGGACAACTACCTTTTACCGCGGGGCATTTAGTAATTTCACTTATTCTAATAGGCGGGCCGCAACTTATTGCGTACATGTAGGGGGCGTGTGCTACCCACGTCACCACAGGTTGAGAGGGACTCTCAGCTGTCGGCTAATATACATATTTCTATGTGTGTATATGTGTGTGTGTATATATATATATTCAAACTTATCTAATTATCTTTTGTATAAATACTAAGGCTTGCTTAGGCCAAAGCACCTAGCTAATCAATAATTGAATTTGTTTATTTTTCATATATATATGTATGTATATTTTCTAAGACATAAGAATCTTTGTTTTTGAACCCGCAGCGTGTAAAGTATGCATATTTCATCAAGGTAAAGATCATTAAATTACTTTTTTCAAATTTTCTTTCTAACCCTAAAAATCAAACAAATAATCTTATTTTGACTAAGTATAAGAAATCCTAATTATGATTTTTCTATTCTTTAAAATTGACTTAATTTCTTACAAAAAATATGTCAAAATATTGTTCTTTTTTCAAAAAGTTTTTTTTTGAAGTTATGTTAATAATGTTAGAGCCCTCTTCCACACCTATGATCGGTCACATATATTGCATACATATTGTCACATTACCATGCTTGTTATCTAAATAAATTATATGAATAAGTCCTATTTTTTTTTTATAAAATGCAGGCCCATTGCTAAAGGATAGGAAAGAGAAATGCGCCCAAAAGCCCATCAAATTCTGATTTAATTCAGAATAAATTCAAAATCAAGAAATCAGGGCAGATCTTGGCAAATCAGAGAGGTTGAAAACCGGTTTAAATGAATTGTCCCAAATCAAGCAGTTGAAGCTAAAAATCAAAGGTTGTTTCGTCAAATCCTAAAGCAGAAACGGGTAAACCAGCAGGAGATAAAGGAGAATTACCAAATGAAGAAGATCCTCCAACCTGGTGTGGCCACCTGGCTACACCATGGCCACGGAAACGCGGCCAAAACTGCGTTTCCGTAGCCGTTTGATATTTGTTGGGGGAGCGTTTGCTCCCCCAATCTTCATACGTCCTCTCCCGTTTGATTTTTACCTATAAATACTCTATTTTTCAGAGAAAAAGGGACCGGAACTTAGATTTAGTTTTTCTCTTTGTTTTTAAGGTTTAGGCTCTTTATTAGATAGTATAAAAGTTATATCTTCGTATTGCAAATTTGTAGTTCAGTGCAAATACCAGTGAGAGAGAGGAATTGAGTGATTATATTCTGAAGATTGAAGTGACATCAATACAAGGATCAAGCTACCTTTTATTCCACTCCATTTTACGATATGTCTTACTTTATTTACTTACATTGTTCTTTGTCTTTCATGAGTAGCTAAATTGATTTTTTGGGCTCACTATTACTCCTCTCTCTGCTCCCTCTTCTTTTTGAATGGTTTTGATGAAAAGACCCAATGAATCATTTGCATGCCTAACTTAAGCCTTTCTTCTTGAAAGTGTTCTTGAAGGCACATGAGGATGGGTTTGGATTTTTAAAATTCTACTTTTTTAAAAAACGTCTCTTGAACTTGTTTTTATCTCATACTTGAACTTCTTGATGATTTAACTTTCAATTCAAGACGATTTCTTAAAGAAAAGAATTAACTTTTTCAACCATCTTATGTACTTTGCTTAAAACTTTCTAATATCAATTTTAAGTTTTTGCCTATGATCAAGTTGAGGCGCTAAGGATTTCAATAGAAGAACACATCGTTGAGTAGTGAGATAGTGAGCACAGATTTTCTTCTTTATTAAAAAAAAAAAATCACTTTTCAAGCTTTATACAAAATTCACCTTTTCCAAAGCCTTATCTAAATTTGCAATTTTTCTTTTAATCATCTCCCTTCTCTTCATTATCTTTTCAACTAAAAAACTAGCACCATTCTTAGCTTTCTAAACAAAACATTGAAAAGCTTGCATCGCATTCCTCCTCGTGGACACAAGTCGTCAGCCCAAAACTACACGGTAATTCTCTTAACTCTTTGATTTTACAATTAACGTATCTCATGTATTGTCCCTAATGTATGAAAGAAATGAATAGATGCATAAAATAGAATGTAAAAGGGGATAAGTTACCGATACACTGGGTCAAAAAGACCAAAAACTGTTTCATTTCCGGCACCGATTCCAAGAAAAGTTTAAGACGTTGATCATTTACCTAAAAGTCAATCTCATTCTTGATGTCACTGATCTCTGCAAAACCTTGTGGAAACACAGATTTAACAATAAATGGCTCATTCCTATTCTTGGTGTCACTGATGTCGTGGGTGTTAGGAAAGGACATGAAGCAGAGGATGTCGAGGTACAGTCGGACCGGCCAACTCTTCACTCTTGTGAGGGACAAGGGTTCGGGCACAGTGCAAGTTGAAGGGAGGATAAAGTACCGAATGAACCGGACAGACAAGGAGAAGTTGAGAGGGGGTGAGGCGAGCGACGGGCGGAGCCTGAAGTGCGAGGGGATCCGCGAGGAGGAGGTGGAGGAGTTCTTGGGTAAGGTGGGGGTTGTTGGAGGGCCGAGGTCAAGGGAGGAGTCATGGATGGCGTACTGCTCAGCGCATCAGATGGGGAGCTGCAGGATGGGAGTGAGGGAGGAGGAGAGGCCAGTGGATGAGAGAGAGGAGAGTTGGGAGGCTGAGGGGCAGTTGGGGTGAATCCTATGATCACTATTCAGTCCATTACTTGATGTCTTTCCAAAGGGATTGCAGAGGACTTGAAGAGGATAGGCTCAGCTTTGAACTTTAAATTTTTTTTTTTTTTTTTTTTCTAGTTCACTGTTTGCTCTTGCTGAAAGTTTATGGATTAATTTTCAGAAATTTTTTTCTGTTTTTTCTTTGGTGAAAGAAAACAAAGCAACTAAAAATGTTGCAAGTGTGCAAAAACTGTACAATTATCCTGTTAGTAAGGACTCTGTACCTGTGGATATTAAGTTATCAATACCATAGTCTCCTCCACTTGGTGTGGGAGTAATTTTAGTGGGTTCTAAAATAAGTGGAATAGGTTATTTATCAGAAGAAATGCTCCATGTTTCATTCTTCTCTTAGAAAGTGAAGTGTTTGAAAGGAGCCACACAAACATTTCTTGACCTTTTCAATTTAAATCACTTTCGAGCTTGTAATCATCATCATTTATGCCTTTTCTCATTAAGATGAGGTCTGCTATGAAGCAAAGCTTCATAAAATATTTGACAAAATTTTGCAGTCGGTTAGTGATGTAATGCCAGTTCTCTCGTAATTGGTGCGAACTACTTGACTAACTAAACAATGATCAAGAGAATTTTTTTTTTTTTTTTTTTTTTTTTTTTTTTTTTAGTGAAGAGGAAAAACTTGATTTTACAATACAAGGCTGGCAGACATTTCCCAAGTTCTTCTAAACAAGAAGAGGAAAAAGAATATTTGGCTATGGAGAGCCAACACCCATCTTCACCATGGGGGATGAAATTCTGGGATTTAGCAACTGTGGCTATGTTTTTGAGTACTTGGAAGAGAACAGAATAACAAAATTTTTAACAATTTTGTCAGATCCCCCAGTTCAAACTTCCCATATGTGCCATTTTTTTTGTTTCATCCTAGTCGATCTCCTTTCAGGTAAGGCCAAGGAGATGGCGGAGAAGATCTTGGAGTAGCTTCGGAGGGGAAATTTCCCAGACAGCCCATGAGCTGATTTTCATGACGGGGGAGAGCTGATAGGTAACTACTAGTGACGCTATGGATCTCTGACTTTTTTTTTTATAGTTTTCTTTAATGAAGTAGGCGCAATGTACTGATCTTTCTGAAAAATTTACAGAGAAAAATATTAAGGTAGTTGCTTGAAGTCCTTCTTAACTTTTTACATTTTCTAACTCTCACCCTGACGTTATTTTTTTTTTTTTCCAATTAGCTAACTCTCTTACATCATGATCTCGACCAACTCCGCTGGAGGAACGAATATTGGCAACCTAAAAAGTGATGATGGCATCCTAAGGGCACCCCCAAATTTGATAAAAATACTCCCAAAGTACCCTCTTCTTCCCTCCTCCTCCTCCTCCTCCTCTTCCTCGCATGTTGGCGAACCCTGGCCTCCCCCTCACCGGCGACACCTCCTCCCCCCGGCCTCCCCCATCGCCGGCAAACCTGCCCCCCCTGGCCACGCCCCTCCCCCTGTGCCAGCCACCCCCCTCTCCTCCCCCGACCTCTCCCCCTCCTCCGACCTCTTCCCTTCCCCGGCGCTCCCCATGCCCCGGTTGTTCGGCCAACGGGGGAAGGGGGAGAAGGGCGACTGAGAGGAGGGGGAGGAGAGGGAGGGACAGGGTAGGGAGAGGAGGAGGGGGGGTTCGTTGGTGGGTCACGGGGAGGATGGGGGAGACCGGTCGGGGCGCGGGGGTTGGCCGGGGAGGAGGGCGAGGCCGGTCGTGGGCGAGAAAGGAAGAGGTGGAGGAGGAGGAGAAGAACACACTTTTGTTATTTTTTATTTTTAGAGAGCCTTTATCAAATTTGTGGCTGCCCTGACCTATGGGTCCCTTCTCTTTTTTTTTTTTTTCCCGTCGAGATCTCGGCGAACTCGTTCGTAACTGCTTCAAGACGACAGATACGTTCGGTTCCTCGCACAACAAGCTCTCTAGGTTTCGTAATTTGAAGAAGAGAAGGGATAAAATGTAAAATGATCAGCATCACAACGACCAAAATCAAACAGAAAAGAAGAGAGCAGGAGAGGAAGGAAGAAGAAAACTAAAAAAGATACCAAACTTCAAATCAAATAACAGGGGGAAGCTGTTTCCAGATACAAAGTCATCCCTGCCAAAAGAATTTAAAACCTCCCACTTTGCTGTTTAACACATTTATGGAAGAAAAATACATATTTCATATGTTGGCCTTTTGTACATTTCTGCTATCTACCAACTAGACGAAAATGAACAGATAAATAATATACTAAATACAAACTAAATCATAATAACACATGTTCTCATCATATCCACATCAATGCCGAGTTCCATCAAGGAGAACTGTGGATGGGATACTAATTTTTCCTGTAACTAAAAACAGTAATTACTTGTAATTTAAGTGAAACAAGTAATTTTACCACGGCGAAAAACATGAACATGTAGAATTCCTCGAACAATCCATGAAATAAAGCAATTTTATTTCAGACTGTTGGCACTTCGAGCACAGTTAAATGCAGAATCTTAAATATTTCCTAAACGAATTCTATCACCCAAAATGCAGTTAATGCTCCCGATATACCATTGGATTTTTTGCCGTAAAGAAAGAAAGAAAGATGAAATGTTTGAATCAGCCCTAAAACTGTTCAACTGGCTGAGGCTTTCACCGCCTTCTCTGCAGCAACGTCCAAGTCTTCCGCTGTAATCAATGTCATCCCACTCTCCTACAAGACAGAATCACAAACATCATTAACTAAACTAGGCGTGTTTACATGTACTGTAGTGAAAAACCGAAAATAAAGGTGGTGATGTAAAAAGAAACCACAATATTTTGAAACAACTATAGTTCGTTACCTTGAGAATTCTTTTTCCTTGATCAACATTGGTGCCTTCTAATCGAACCACCACTGGTACCTTGAGGGAAACCTAGCAAATATTGTGAAAATAAAACAACATAAGCATATACAATCAATAGCTAGTCTGTGATCAGTTATCAGAAAAGCCATAAATAATTTAAACTCAGAGGTTCCACATCTGGCTTGTATGTTACTGATGAGACGACTTGAAATAAGGGTCAGCGTGTTTATCTAATGACTCTAAAGTGCAGTAAATCTCTCAGACGAGCTTAAAACCAATGAAACCATGAGGATTTTAACCCTTTGTTGTTAAGAAAATCCGTCTGAGCACAAAAACCGGGCTTCTTTCTCCTAGACACAACTTCAAATTGTTGTCAGACCGGAAGAATAGAGAAGAAAGGCATGAAGAATTTCAGCTCAAGTCCCTCCAATAATAATCAGAAGCTTTTACTGATTTGTGCATTTTGAATGAAGAATAAAGAGCCTAGATTCTGAAGAGAGACTTTTCCCTAAAACATACTGATTGCAAAACATTTAGATTATCATTTTGCATGCAATAATACATTTGCAGGTATCTAAATGAAGAAGATAATACCGATGGTCACAAATATAGTTTTAAGAAAAACTTGGCCATATAATTCACCATGAATGGAAAGGTCATGTCAGATAAACCAAGCATTAATTTATCCATAAACAATGGATGGATGATTTTTTCAATCATATATTTACAAGATTAGCTCTCTGGTGATTTTAATAATTTCCTTCTAGTTTACCAGCACACTCGTTCAGGTACTTGCAAATCCGAAAATGTCAAACATGTAAACCAAAAAGAGAAAAGCACCAGTCGGCGTCCTTTCAACCTAATTAAACACATGATGTTAGCAGGTAATTTCAAGGCAGCAAAAACATTTTCAATCCTTGTTCAGTCTTAGCAAAGAATGTGAATATAACAACAATGGAGGATTATATAAAAAGATATTAATTGCATGGAGGTAACCAAACCCCGTGATAAGCTTATGGTTGTACAAAACATCAATTGGATGTTTTTATAACAAATTAGTCATTACTCTGTTCATAATTGAGACCACAAGTTATACTGTCTATGACAGGTTTAACTCTGGAGTTTTCGCATTCCCCTGTGCCTCCTCAATCTAAAACTCACATTCACCATTGCATATGAAGTTGATGGCCCTCTGCAGACATCTGACAGCATTTTGATTGCACCTATTCCAACAGCAGGTGATAATCTCGTCTTTCCTCTTTAACTACATGTTGCAGGCAAGATTCAAACCCAATGACTTTGCGTAAATGCATTCATTCTAATTGTCCTTATACCTCCACCACATTAGTTTCCGTTTCTCGGAAATAAATCAACCATACTACCATCAAGGACTATTTGTGCACGGCTTACTGCTTGAGAAAGGTCAACCAGCGAAAGGGCCTGTGCGGAAATAATCACACTAGCGGCCCACACTTATGCTGACAAAGTAAAGAAGCAACATCAAGCGAGAGCTGATATGCTCTTATGCCATTTAGCTATGAAAGTTTTTGTGTTTTCTAAATCTACAAATTTTATTAGTCTTATAAATTTCTGAGCTTCAAGGTTCAAGAGGTTTAGGGCTATACATGCTAAGAAAGCCTGGGACTTTTTCTTCTCTCTCTTTTGAATTTTGAACCAAGGCCCGGTCAAACCTGGGATCTGCCATAACCCAGTCCCACCCCTTTAGCATTGAACCAAGCCTTAATGATAGTAGATTAAAATGTCAATAGAGACATCAGTGCTGCTCATAACATATTATTCAGAGACACCATTCATGACTCACATGAGACAAGAAAATGAACCAGGAAGTTAAGTGAACAACAGGCTGGTCAGGTCTATCAGGCAAAAGTAGTCATTATTGAGATTTCATTTTTGTCATTCTTAGAGTGGTAAATCATGCTAAAGATGAATGCTTCAGTTTCTCTCCAATGGAAAATTCTTGGAGCCTACTAGTTTAAAGTTTAAACATTTCTAGTAAAACCTTGGGTTATTCTTATTGAAAAGAACTTATGCAACATTCCATATTTTGTATATTACTGTGGAGAATCGCCATACTCTGCTGGTACTTTAGGTTAAGTTGTTGCCTATATACTCATACACATTTTCGTCAACTATATCTAGCGTTCTTCATGAACTATACCTAGTGTTCCCCACGGTGATGGAATTCAAGTTCATCTCTCAATTGGGAGATTACAACTGCCCGCTTTGTTGGTAAGCTTTTGTTCCCATTGTCGATTCTCTTAGTTCAGTCCATCATCCATGTTTCCAGAATCCTATCTAATGTTGAAACACCAGATATGGGTATAGCATCCATTCATCTTTTAGGATGACAGGAACACGGTAATAGATCTACATTGCTATAGGTATAAGAAAACATTGTGGCAACGGACATGAAAATAGAAACATAAACATGTTCAAACCTGTTTTGCAGTGTAGACATTTCCGCTTGCAATAACATCACATTTCATGATTCCTCCAAATATGTTGACCAAGATCGCCTTGACTTTATCATCTGATGTTAAAATTTTAAATACTTCCTAACACGACATTTGGACAAAAGATTGGGAAAAATACATAGAAACCATCTCGTATGAGTGGAAAAATAAAATCATTTTAGTAATAAGAACAAAGAATGGAATCTATGTAATTCAAAAAAACTTTCCCTGCATTAACCTTTAAAACAGCATATTTATGGATGGTAATAAATCACTCATAAACATTTTCTACAGCACTAATATTTGTGCCAGTATATTCAATTTAAGGGTCAGATATGATTCGTTGCTAAGATTCAACTTCCACCTGGTTTTCTGATGCATTCCCACCAACATCGAGGAAATTGGCAGGTGTACCACCGTGTAACTTTATAATATCCATCGTAGCCATGGCCAGCCCAGCACCATTTACCATGCATCCAATTTCTCCGTCCAGTCCAATATAGTTTAAGTCCGCCTCAGCAGCAGCAACCTGCAGTTGAAAAAGAAACCAAAAAAAAAGATAATGAGAATAACTGAAAGGCAGTTGGTGTTGTGCGCAGAAACAACAACCAATTAAAGGAATCCTTGAGCCACAGATGCAATATAGAAGTACTACCAATCAGCAAGAACAATTGAACAATGTAAGAAAATCAAACACAAGATTTAACGAGGTTCGGCCAATTTTGCCTACGTCCTCGGGGCAAGGAAGAGAGATTTCTTTATTGATTTGATAATCAATACAAATTGCAAGCAAGCAATAATACATATGAAGAGGACTCTGCCTCTCTTATATACCCAAGGAAACCCTAGGAGAATCAGATTCTGACTTGGACTCGTTTCCAATTCAGAACTCTTTCCGAATTTAGCCCAGACCCGTCTGTCGGCAAGTTCCCGGTCGACCGTGCCCAACCGAGACTTAAGCCCTTTCAGTCGTTCGACTGGCGGTCGACCGGCTCCTTCTGCAGTCAACCGGGCGGTCGACCGCAAGTGGCCTGTGCATGTTGGTGCACGCCGGTCGACTGGGCGGTTGACCGGTCTTCTGCTACTGATGCTGTCTGGCTGCTGCTGCGTCTTCTTTGGCTCCTTGTTGTCGATTTCTTCGACTTCCTCTCTCTTCCTACAATTCTCCACCTCAGTGAAGATTTCTCAAATCTGAGCCGAACTGAAACATAGGATCTGTTGACTCGAAAGTGGCTGCACCAGTGTGGTTGCCTACATACCCTGCCCAAGGAATCAAGCCATCCGTAGTTCATCCAAAGGAGCTTCAACAAGCTCATGCAACATGAAGGAGATGGAGCAAAGCTTTACAATGTGCAAACTTTACTCCTGACACCATCTTGGTAAGCATGTCGGCGGGATTCTCCGTTGTGTGAATCTTCAGCAACTCAATATCACCCTCATCGAGAATCTCCCTAACAAAATGGAACCTGACATCGATGTGCTTCGTCCGTGCATGATACACCTGGTTCTTGGCTAAATAAATAGCACTCATACTGTCACAGTTGATCTTCAGTAGATCCTGATCAATCCCCAAGTCATCAAGCAAGCCTTGAAGCCAAATTGCCTCCTTCATAGCCTCCGTCATGGCCATGTACTCGGCCTCTGTGGTAGACAATGCAACGGTAGACTGTAGAATAGAGCGCCAACTAACCGGTGCTTGAGATAATGTAAAGACATACTCCGTTGTGGACCGGCGTTTGTCAAGGTCACCAGCATAATCGGAATCAACATACCCGATACAATCCTACTTCCCTGTGCAATCCTTCTCGAATACCAGACCAACATCTATGGTACCTTTAATGTACCGCAGAATCCACTTCACTGCCTCCTAATGACCCTGTCTCGGATCATGCATATACCTACTGACCATAGAGACAGCTTGTGACAGATTTGGTCGTGTACACACCATAGCATACATAAGACTACCAACTACGCTAGCATGGGACGTGAGTCATGTACTCACGTTCTTCAACAGTCTTTGGAGACATAGTAGCAGATAACTTGAAATGAGGAGCCAGTGGTGTACTTACAGATTTCGTATCCTTGCTGATGTTGAACCTCTGAAGTACCTTTTGCAAATACCCCTTCTGTGTCAAGCTCACCTTGCCACCCCTTCGGTCTCGTGTAATTTTCATGCCTAGCACCTTCCTTGCTTCACCAAGATTCTTCATCTCAAATTTAGAAGATAAGTCCATTTTCAGAGTATCAATTGCAGATCTAGACTTTGAAGCAATAAGCATATCATCTACATACAAAAGTAAATAGATATACTCTCCTGTCGGTAGCTTGTTGTAATACACACATGGGTCATAGTGGCTACGTGTGTACCTCTTTCCTCTAATGAAGCTGTCGAACCGCTTGTACCACTGTCTAGGAGACTGTTTTAACCCATACAGCGACTTCTTCAGCTTGCACACCATATCTTCTTTCCCTGCAGTCTTGAACCTTGTCGGCTGAGACATGTAGATCTCTTCATGCAGATCGCCATGGAGAAAGACGGTCTTTACATCGAGTTGATCAAGGTCCAACTCGTACTGTGCCACCAGAGCAAATAAGATACGAATTGACGAATGCTTTACAACCGGAGAAAATACCTCACTGTAGTCAATTCCTTCTCTTTGTGCATAGCCTTTTGCTACCAATCTGGCCTTGTAGCACCATGTCTTCTTTAAGAGATCCTTGCTTCTTTGCGTACAACCACTTACAGCCTATCACCTTCTTTCCTTTGGGCAACCTTGTGAGTTCCCAAGTGTCGTTCTTGTAAAGAGACTTCATCTCTTCTTCCACGGCAACTTTTCACATCTTCGACTCTGAACTGATTTCAGCTTCTCTGTAGGTGGACGGTATAGCCTCCTCAACGACCGGAAGTGCATAAGCAACGACCATATCTGTAGTGAGTCAACCTGATTTCCGAGTGTTTCTCCTTGGTCTTGTGACTGCAGTAGAATCAGGAACATTACCCATGATCTGTTCTTGACCCTCTTCATCATCAGCATCTACCTTATTTGCTTGATCATTACCTTGTGTCACCCTAGGTATGATCCTCACCGATGCTGAACTGTCTAGAGATAGTGGATTAGTATCATTCTCCACCTGCTGTGATGCATCTTTGGTCTTGATAATCTCCACCTGCTGAGAGATCTTAGGCTTCAACATCGAAGCCTCATCAAATGTGACATCCCTGCTGAAAATAAACTTCCTGTCTGTAGGATCCCAGATCTTGAATCCTTTGATTCCCTTCTTGAAACTGACAGACAAGCTCTTCTTTGCTTTTGGGTTTAGCTTATCTTCTTTAACATGATAATAGGCTGGACAACCAAACACCCTTAGCAAATCATAATCAGCAGCAGTTTTTCCCGACCAAACTTCTAGAGGAGTCTTTCCTCCAATCCGCAGACGACGGAAACCTGTTGACAAGATAGCAAGCGTATACCAAAGCCTCAGCCAGAAGTTCTTCGATAAACCGGTATTGGACAACATACAACGAACCTTCTCTAGCAAAGTCCTGTTCATCCTTTCTGCTACCCCGTTCTGTTGCGGTGTTTCCCTCACTGTGAAGTGCCTCTCTATGCCCTCATCAAGACACAGCTGAAGGAAAGGATCTGACTTATATTCCCCTCCATTATCTAAACGGAGGACCTTGATTTTCCTTCTCGTACTTCTCTCCAAATTCTTCTTCCACTTCACAAATAATTCTAGGACTTCCCCTTTGTGCCTCATGGTATATACCCAACAACGCCTAGAATAATCATCAATAAAAGACACAAAGTAGTGGTTACCTCCAATTGATGCAGTCTTGTTAGGTCTCCAAACGTCAGTATGAACATAATTCAGAATCCCCTTTGTGCAATGAGTTGTGCCGAATTTCACCTTGGTGTCTTCTTTCTGATTACACAATGTTCACAAAATTCCAACTTGTAGGTTCCGGCACCTTTCAATAATTCTTGTCTTGCAAGAGCTTGCAAAGACTTTTCTCCTGTGTGTCCCAGCCTCATATGCCATAGCCTGGTTGAGTCTTCATCTGAATCAGTAGAAGCCGCCACTTGTCCTGTAACAGTATTACCCTTCAAGTAGTAAAATTGTTCCGGCGAACGGCCTTCAATACCACCGAGCCTTTGGTCATCTTAAGGACTCCTTCCTTTATTGACACCACAAGACCCAATGTCTCCAAAGCTCCAACAGAGATAAGGTTTCTCTTAAGTTGAGGTACATACCTCACTTCCTTTAGTTCTCGTATCATCCCATCGAACATCTTAATCTGGATTGTTCCTAGACCTTCCATGATACATGGATGATCATCGCCCATAACGACTGAACATCCCTCCAGCTTCTCAAAGCTAAAAAACCAATCCCTATTCGGGCACACATGGTATGTAGCACCAGTATCCAATATCCACTCATTTTCTCCTTAGTAGCCAATGATGGGAGTAGTGATAGAGAACGAGAATACCGACGAGTCCGAGTCTGATCCACCTGCCTGTGAGGTACTGCCTTGAGTACTGACCACCTTTGCAAGATTTGCCTCAGTCTTAGACTCCTTCCCTTTGACCTTTGGACAGTCAACTTTTCAGTGCCCTAATTCTCTACAGAAGGCACACTGGTTCTTCTTCAGATCTCTATAACCTTGCCTGGACTTCGATCTCCCTCGATCATCTTTGCCCTTCCTATGTGAACCTCTGCCTCTTACTGCTAGTGCCTCTGCTGATGTGCCTGCCTGAGAAGACTGTCTTTCCTTTCTCATCTCATAATTAACCAAAGCAGACGACACTTCATGATAGTTAAGGGATTGTCTACCATTTATGAAGGTTAAAGTAAAAGTCTCATACTCCTCTGCAGGAAGAGAGTTCAAGAGAATTACCTCTTTGTCTTCTTCATTTACCTCGACATCCACATTAACCAAATCCATAAGAAGCTTTGTGTAGCGATTCATATGTTCATTTACGGAGCATCCTTTCTTCATCTGAAACCCATACAGCTTGCTCTTCAGTTGTAGTCTGAATTCAATACTTTTGGTCAGATACTTTCTTTCTAGGATCTCCCACAACTGCCTCGCAGATGTTTCATGTAACACAAGATATTTGATGTCTTGTATTAGACACGATCTGATTAAGCCATTAATCACACGCCGATCGGTTCATCTTATCCCACTCTTCTTCAGTGATTGTGCTTCGCTTCTTCTCCAGACGTAGAGTATCTTCGAGATTTGATGTCGTCAGTGCATCCATCACCTCGCACCTCCACATGCCAAAATTGTTCGTGCCATTGAATTTCACTACATCAATCCGCGGATGTGGATTCATGGTTCTCATAGATGTACTTTCTTCAGCCATCTCTTTGACTAGATCCTCTATATAATGCAAAAACTAACGGAGTTAGATAAACAAATTTTGATAAAGATCAGATCTTTACCTCCTCACGAAACCCTAGATGAGTTTCTGAAATAGATCTACTCCTCAAAATTGATTCCTTGAGCACTTCATGCGCTGTTCTGAGATCGACACACGATCCCACAAACAGTCCTAATGCTGACCTGAGATCGACACACGATCTCTGCCAATCAGCAACAGATGCCCTCCGAATCACCAGATGATCCCACGACGAATCTGGCTCTGATACCACTTGTTGTGCGCAGAAACAACAACCAATTAGAGGAATCCTTGAGCCACAGATGCAATATAGAAGTACTGCCAATCAGCAAGAACAATTGAACAATGGAAGAAAATCAAACACAAGATTTAACGAGGTTCGGCCAATTTTGCCTACGTCCTCGGGGCAAGGAAGAGAGATTTCTTTATTGATTTGATAATCAATACAAATTGCAAGCAAGCAATAATACATATGAAGAGGACTCTGCCTCTCTTTTATACCCAAGGAAACCCTAAGAGAATCAGATTCTGAATTGGACTCGTTTCCAATTCAGAACTCTTTCCGAATTTAGCCCAGACCCGTCTGTCGGTCGACCGGGCCAAGTTTCCGGTCGACCGTGCCCAACCGAGACTTAAGCCCTTTCAGTCGGTCGACTGGCGGTCGACCAGCTCCTTCTGCGGTCGACCGGGCGGTCGACCGCAAGTGGCCTGTGCATGTTGGTGCACACCGGTCGACCGGGCGATCGACCGTCTTCTGCTGCTGATGCTGTCTGGCTGCTGCTGCGTCTTCTTTGGCTCCTTGTTGTCGATTTCTTCGACTTCCTCTCTCTTCCTACAGTTGGCACTGACAAGCTGGTTATGGAATCATCAAGCTAGATTTTCCAAACATTCTGTGTTAACTAGTATTCAGTAAAGCAAACAAAACCAGCACAATATTGTTGTAATTAAGCCCATGAAACCTATATGTTGCAATAACAAACACAAACAGTCACCAACATTTAACTAATTTAAACACTATAGAGCGTAAGGCAGACCTCTCTAGGATCCTCTTGAAATGTATCACGGAGAGCAAATATCTTCTTCTGCCGGTAAGCCGCATTATCATCAACTTTGCATCAGCTGCGACTAGTCGATTATCAGATGTCTCGGCAATTGGATTTATCTACCAGAACACAAACAAAAAAAACTTTACGCATTAAAAAGTGAAGATAGCCACTGAAAGAATCAAGAAGGAAAGAAGTTAATAACAAAAAGATTTGCAATTAATAGACCTCTAAATTACCTCTAACAATGTGCACACATGCACAGAAAAGTTCGTAGAGCTTCTTCACTTGTTCAATTGAAGCATTTCTATCTGCTACTTTAGGCGCCAAACCATCAACAACCTTAGCAGCATCTTCATCTGTGATGCCCTTGAAAACATCAATTGGGACCTTTTCATTGATAAAAATGGAAGTTAGTAATAATATAGAAGAAATTTCTCATGACAGAGAAAATAAACCTTAATATGTGACGACGTACGGGAACTAATACAATCTCTAATATTATTAACATAAATAACAAATAAATAAAAACATCAATCACCTTCACAATCATGTCAGGGAACTTTTCTGCAAGGTCTTCAATGCTGGTTCCTCCTTTCCTACAAGCTATGATGATCTGGAAGTATTACAACACATCAGAAATGACGATTTCAATAGTTCTTTTAGAGCAAAAGCAAAGAAATATAGAATCTACAGCAGAATGCATCAGCAAAAGATCAATCTCAAAAAGTAAAATTAACAAGTCCACATAATCATATGCACACTTTCAACTAATCAATAATTTTTACAGTTCTTAACTTTTTAGCATAGATCACATTTCTTTTAGTGAAATAGTCATAAAAGTAAGTAATTATATCATTCCCATAAAAAAATGTGCATGTTCTGGACTCAACATATGTTAGATTACTTAAAGAACATGCATAAGATGAATACGTTATGCTTACTTGAAGAAGCATAAAATGACACACATGATACATTCGCCTCTTTTCCATAAAAAATTATATATAATTGTTTTATTTATCATTTTCCTCATTTGTGTTCTTCCATATAGAATAAGAAACACAAACTTATATATTCTTTGTGTTGTGTGATATACAAAGTTGCTTTATTTTCTGGTTTAAGGTTCTTCACTGTGATATATAAGTTGCTTTATTCACCTTATCCGGTTTAAGTTTCTTTCTTAAAAAATTAGAAGCTCAAAAATATAACTATAATGTAAATTCACAAACTAAAATATATACAGTATTGTCTTGCGTCCATGACCACTACCTAACATCACTCTAGTAGTGCTTCCACGACTCAAGTATGATTCCAACTTGTCCAGAACATTAACTGAGTCCAGCTAAGCCCGAGAAAAGCTAGATAAAAAGTTGAAACATAACACCATAAACTAAGTTTGACCCAGAAACTATCAAAAAAAAAAACTGAGCAATTGAATCCACCCCAATCTAAATAGGTGGGATTTGATTCTGAGGTTGATTTCAATTATATTTGGTGAGGGAAAGCCCACCAAGAACAAAGGATTCAGCTGTCTATAAGTATGGACATAAGAAGTTAGAATGTATCCGTGAAAATTCACTGACCGATAATTACATACCTATAGATTTAGCAAATAATTTGGCATTAGCAGCAACTTATGACTGTTATGATTTCAGGGGAGGACGCCCCCACGACCGGATCGACTGGACGGCACAGCGGATAAGAACAACAAGATCTACTAAGGCAACTTGAAGAAGAGAAGAAGATATTCCAAAATAGATAGGAAGCCAACACACAATATAACTTAGTTCCACCGATCACACAGATCGTGTGTACGTCCACGGGAGAAGGGGAAGAAATTTTATTAAAACTTTAGGGAAGTACAATAAGAATTACTTACACCTCACGCTGAGAAGTTACAAGCTCTTGATGGCTGCCAAGAACAGCGAACCCTTGTGGCTAAGCTCTCACGAATTTCTCACCTAGATAAATTACACCCTTAGAAATTACAAATTCATAGGATTCTCTTGAATTACATTGAAGGTCACCCCTTAAGGGGTTACTCTCCTAATCCTAAACAAACGCCTTCAATCAGAATAAAGAAAACTTGAATCCAACTCGGACTCAAAATAGATCCAGAAAAGAAAACTGTCAAATCCGACATTAATCAACCTTCACGACATATTCACGTCATAATCCTAATAATCTCCCCCTTGACTTGAATATGTCCAAATCCGAGAATAGCCACCATGTTCCATGTGCTTGTTTGGTGGGAGAAAGTTCCTTGTAAAATTTCCTTGAATCAAATGAAAGATTACAGCGGATTAACACTCCGACTATAAGGAAGGGAAGATGTTTAGACTTGAATCTCCCTTTTATTTAATGCTGGGTTCTTGATATGGCGGTAGAAAGTGAATCTTGTTTTCCGTTGACCGGGTGAACGTCAGGACCTCTTGGGAATTCTCTCTTTGGATGGCAGACGGAGTAACACAGCTCCTGTCAACCAGGAATCTCAAAAAGATTGTAGGCAAAGATAACTTGTACGCAGCAAGTTATTCGAAGAGTTGAACTCTCTTTCCTTTTCGGTGGAAGCTCACAAGCCAAATTCTTCTCCAAGAATTATCTCCTCCACCCCCGACCCCTTCTCCCTAGCAAACGGGGTTATTTATAGAGGTTTCAGGGGTGAACGTGCCCCCTAAAAATGCTCCATAATGGGGTTAACTTCCTCATTATGTGGGCAGTAATTGACCCAATAACGAGGGCAATTATAACTGAGACGTGGGTTTCGGCCCTCACGCCTTGGTGCTAAAGCAATACTGAGACGCGGGTTTTGACCCTCACGTCTTGGTGCTGCTGAGACGCGGGTTTCGACCCTCGCGCCTAGATGCTGCAGTGAACGCGGGTTTCAACCCTCGCGCCTTGGTGCTAAAGCAATACTGAGACGCGGGTTTCGACCCTCGCGTCTTGATGCTGCAGTGAACGCGGGTTTCGACCCTCGCGCCTAGATGCTGCAGTGATGCTGAGACGCGGGTTTCGACCCTCGCGTCTTGATGCTGCTGTGATGGCTATGATTAGCCCTGCGTCTGGAGTTTGGACTCTGCTTTTTGATGACTTGTCTTTAGTGATTTTTAAACAGCCTACAGAACCCCCTCCAAAGTTTTCGATATTCCGCGGTTGACTGGGACGGATATCGAAATACTTTGAACTCCGGTTGAATTCATACTTCTCATGATTGGACTGACAATCATTTGAGATGCCCTGAGCTTGATCCTGTCTGAAATATGGTCTTCGTGAGTGTATTGTAAAACCCTTTGAAACCGCCAGAAATGATCATGGTGAGTATCTAGATACGCAGTCTACACCTCCCCAGTGCTCTGAATTTGTTGTTGTACTTTGAACCAGGGGTGAACAGTCATCTGCTTGTGCCAGTGTACTGTTGAACTGAATTACAGAAGCAAAGACTGAATGCAAGTCTTGTAGACGCAGGGGTCCTGTTGCTTTAAAGACGCGACTCTTGTAGGGATGCGCCTTTTGAGATAAAGACGCAGCTTTCGCTTTGTGAACTAGGTGCGACTTTGGCCTAGCTGAAGAGGCGCAACTTTTTGAAGGAACGCGATTTTCCGTTAAACACGCATCCGTGTTTTGGGCGCGTTGCCACGTGTCCGGCAGAGTTGAGGGGACATCTTTCTTTTGGCGCGCAAATTTTGCGTTGCATTTAATATGCACGCCACGCGTCAGACGGGAATTAGGCGTCGAGCCAAGCGCCGCGTATCTCTGCGAATCACTGTGCCTATAAAAGACAACAGTCTTTCAAAAGTCATCATTAGACTCTTTCTTCTTCGCTGAGCCTTTTAGGGTTAAGAAAAGCTCGAAGCTTTTTTCCGTTTTCACCATCTTCAATACCGATTCCACGGTTGCGATGGCACCAAAAGCCAAGCATGTTGCTTCGTCCTCGAAGGTTGTTGCTCCTGAGACTCAAATGGGCGGTTCTTCCCCGCAGGAGGCCCTATTTCAGGTAGTACAACCATCTGATCTGGGTTTTCCGCCATTAAAGGGGCTTATAGAGTTCTTTCAACTCCTAAGTCCCTCTTGAATGTAAACCGCCAACACGGGGCTCGTGCCCGTGTTTGATCGTCAGACGCGGTTCTTGAATTGGTGGACAAGATGCGAGTTTGAGAACTTCTGCATCTTTGCTTCATCAATCTGAGTCCGTATATGTTTGCTGAACGCGGGCCTCAGTGAGCCCTGTGTCTTGAGTTCAGCACTCAAAAAAAAATTCTAAGTGTGAGGAGTTCAGACGCAGACTTCTTATAATTCTTGCGTCTTGTAAGATCAGATGCAAGTTTTAATGAATCTTGCGTCTGAATCTGATACTTAGAAATTTTTTCTAAGTTCTGGATTTTGAAACGCGGGCTTCATACAAGCCTCGCATTCTTTGAGTCTGGACGCAGATTTTACTGGTCTCCGCGTCTGGATTCTCCCTGCGTTTGATTTTCAAACACTTAGCCATTTTCTTTTAGGTTTCTAACCAAGTGTTGTTCTCTTTGCAGTACGATACTCCTCCAGCCCTTTGTCCAAAAAGTGCCACTTTGGGCATGTAGGTGGCGCTGATCGTAATCTGACCTTCGTGCTGCAGAAAACTGCTCCTGCGACTACTGGTAAGTCGAAGGAGCGAAAGGAGAGGATCTCTCAGGCCAGTATGGTGACCCTCCGAGAGATTATCTCTGATAGACTGTTTGAGACGGATTCTCGCACTCTATTACGGAAGCCTGTTTTCCTCTTTGGTGACGACATTGACGAGGAAGATAGGATTTTGCATGACGGAGATTATAAGTGGCTCCGTCAGATAGGGGATAGGAGGTTCTTTCTTCCCAATATGGAGAGAATGTATCCCTTATCTTATCTTCAGCATATGTCTGTTCACCGCACGATAGACTGGGATCTTTCCCGATTTGCCTCCGGTGTCTCTCTTGGCAGACTAGGTGCTAAAGAAATACACTCTGCCGGCCATAAGAAAGAGGTCTTTGGTTTGTTCCCCGGATTGGTCAGGTCTGAGTATCCGAGAGGGGAAACCCCTCAACTTGGCATCACCTTCATCAACCAGTTCATGAAGGCCAGGGGTGATTTTCCCGTCGACTTCCGCCCGCTCGGGTGGGTTTATTCTTCCAACAGATCCTGGTGGGACAGGATGGTTGGATTTGTCCTTGTCGAACTTGGAGCTCTGCTGGAACAGTTGGGGTTGTACCACTCGGTCAGGGCTGTGCAGTATGGCCTCCCGCAAAGCTCCCATAATTTCTATGGCATCCTGGAGCACTATAATCCTTTGATGGGCACATTTTTTACTCCGATCGGAGACTTCATGAGCTGTATGAAGTCTCGGGGCTTGTTATGGGAGATGCCCCTTGTGAAGAATACATTCCGACTTCTGAAGAACTTCATCTCTTGAAGAAGGAGAGCCCTCAAGTATATGAGACATATTGGAAAGTGTTGTGTCACTTTCCACATCTGTGGTCAAATAACCTCCTGGAGGAACAGGGGTGTCAAGCAGATGTCCTGGACGAGCTACCTATTTAATGGTATAAATGAGAAGGATAGCCCAGTGACCAATCTGGCTCCTTGCACTGACGAAGAAATTGCCGAGAGGATCAACGCCTCTGCGAGCTCTTACACCACGGAGTCAAATGAGGATACTTTCAAACCTGATACGGTCTTTGAAAGTTTTCATCATCAGGCCCGAGTTCCCATTTTTGACCGGGCGCTATTGGCGGGCTTTCTTATGCTATGGCTGAAGCGTTGTGTTGTGCCAACATTGCCACATGAAGTAATTGTCGCCGATGTGGTGTACCCGGCGGTTTTGCTGGCCCATGGAAAGTCTATCGCCCTTCTCCCAGCAATGGTGGCTGGAATTCAAAGCGAATTACGGGCTCTAGTTAAAAGCCTGTGCCAAGTGGAGGCCATTGTCGACTCCAAGGGTAGACCAGAGGTTGACTCGGAGGGAAGGCCGAGGGTAGAAACCCCCAACCCCAGGATCGAGCTTCCATATACGTACTTGATGGCTTGGTACGTTATGCACTGCCCTTCACTGATGACGGCGGTGCCTCTGTCTGAGGGGTTTGTCCCTTTTGTGCAGAAGCTGGAGAATTCGAGCTGGTCCAACTACTATATGTTCTTCGTTCGAAAATGTATTCTGAACGCTTCGAACTACCAGCTCGACCGTTGCTTCCCCGAGATTACTGGTGCATCTTACAGGGATAAATTTCTGACCTTGCGGGACCAGATGATTTCACAAGGCTGCCATCGGGAGTCTTCTGGTGGCTGATTAATATTCGGACTGGGTATCTGCTCTTTCGGTAAGGGAACTCATGTACGATCGAGCCTTATATGCCGAGTCATTTTGCTCGACAGTTCGGCTATGATCAATTATATGTTGGTAACCCCAATATTAATCTCCTTCAGCGGGAATTTATTTAAGGGTGCTCAGGCATGGTACTATAGCGTGGCTGGAGGGACAAAAGCTGTTTTCAGCTTGCCTCACAAGACGCCCAACTGTTACACTAACCTTAGCTTCTGTACTTGCCCCTCTTCGTCCTCGTGGTCTACGCAGCAGGAGCCCCATGATCCTGGAAGAAGGAGAATTTGCAAGTGAAACCATCATGACTGAAGAGGCTGAGCGACCTGAAGTTGACTTGGTAGGGAGGGATGACGTTGAAATCCCTGGGGTTTCAACTCAACCTGGGCCTTCTTCAGTTTATGAGAGGAAGGTTGAGATGCAACAGCCTGGGTCTCCCAGTGTATGGATGCCCACTTCACGGATTATAGATCCCAGCCCTACTACTGGGGTGCTCAGTAGTAAAGTCTCGACGCTGAGCCTGCTTGTGTTGAACTGTCATCTTCATTGTCCGAAGAACATGGGTATTATTCTGGCGAAGAAGTTGATTTCGGCGATGAACCCGCTCTTCCTGATACGAGCAAATTTTCGCATATTTCAGAGGAAGAGATACAAGGACGCAACCCTGTGACGGCTTCACCAGTAGCAATAATTGCTGCTATCGAAAGTACTTTCCTTGTTTTCTTGAACTGTCTCCTTCTCAAGTTAGGGGAGGGTTCTGACATTTACTTTTGATTTTCAGGGCTGGATGTCGACAGTGAAGCCACCACCTCCTCTCATATCGAAGAGATGATTCAAGAGCTTGCCCAGCAAGAGGGCCCTGAGGCTCCTATTACCGGGATGCCTCAAGAAAGTGCGACCGTCGGGGTCGGGGAGGCCTCAACCCTACACGACCTATCCAGGAACTTGCCATCTTCAGGCCCTCAACTTGGTAAGAGAATACTGACGTATTGAATATTCTCTTTTTTATTGTCATCACTGACATTTTAATGGCTTGCAGAGAGCACTGGGGTAGCTCAAGTAGAGGATCCTACGGCAAGCATTAGTGCGGAAGATAGTACAGTTGAAACTTCGGCCGGGGAACCCGATGCCGCAAGGTTCGCTGTTGCTTCTGTTGCAGTGGAGGCTGCTACGACAATAACCGCCCCGAAAGTATCGGTGACTACCTCAGCACCTGACGAACCTATCGTCGGTCTCACTCCTGCGCAAGATGAACTGATTCCCGTCTCTCGCCCTGTCATGGAAAGGGGGTCCGGAGTACATCAGCAGAGTTCTCTCTAGTTAATGACATCATGGAAGAGCTAGCACGTCAAATGGTGCAGCAATTCTTTACTTCCATGAGATCTTGTATTGACCTCATCCTTTCTGGGGGCAGCTCTTTCGAGTTTGCCCAAATACTTCTCGAAAATCAGATCGAGAACATTGGTCATACTGGGAGTCCTTCGTAGGCTAGGGCATGCCTGATGCTGGTGGAGCAGTTGGGGAGCCACCTGAAGGAGCTCAAGACTCTAGAGAATGCTGGCTCAGTAGATGAGGCCCGGATAACTCTGAGTAAGCTTCTTGTCGCTCAAGAACATGAGCGAAAGGAGATGGAGGAACAAATAGCTGAAGAGGCCCACCATCTCCAGCATTTCCAAGCTGACCACCAAAGGCTAATTGGCGATTCTAATGAATCTGAAATCGTCATACAGAGTGCAGAGCAGGTTATTGTCACTGCTCGAGCTACTATTGCCAGGGCACAAGCCTTAATCGAGATTAATGAGCAGAAGCTTGCCGCTGCTAGAAAAAGGCTGGAGGAGCTGAAAATGCCAGGACATAGGTTGAAGAAAACCTCTGCTCATTCCTCCAGATTGGAAACTCTTCAAGCGCAACTGGCTGCGAAGAGATTTTTGTCTGAGGAGGAGCTGCGGGTCCAAGCTCTGATGGAGGCTGAAAAGGCACGTCAGCACGAGATGCATCATCTCCGGGAACAAATCCGTTCTTTGGCGAAGCAGGATTATTAGCCTTCTTCTCCTTTTTGTATTGTTCATCTTTTTTTTAACACTCTATTTGTGAAGAGTGTCTGTATTACTTTTATCATTTTTGAATCAAATAATAAGTCTTCCAAGTTTTGGTCCATCTTTATCCTTTCAAGTTCTTTGCTAGCTGTAAATGAACTCAATTTTCATAATCGTAGTCTTTGACTGTTTGTGAAACGTAGTCTTTAGTCGGCCATGAATAATAAACTCAGGCTGAACTGAGTTCTTAAGCGATAGTAGAGATGCAATTCTGGGAAACGCGACTCTGACCCGCTAACGGAGACGCCGTTCAAGCTCATTAGGGAAGACGCGCGAAATTCTTTTTGATGAAGACGTGGCTCTGGTTATGGAAGGACGCGGATCCATGGACGCAGCCCTTAATTCTGTCAGGATGCAGTGGAGACGCGGTCTTAGGCTCCTCAAGACTGACGCATGGATCTCAGCTAGTTGATGGGGACGCGGCACCGGCTCAGTATTGATGCGGCTCTGGCCCCTTGATAAGGCGCAAACTCAGGCTATATTGAGTTTATGATGGAAATATGACCTTCATCTCGCAATGGAGGCGCAGTTCCGGGCTCCTAGAGAATGACGCCAGACTTCTCTGGTTGTTGAGGACGCAAGCTTCTGAATGCAACTTTTAAATCTTTGCAAGTTGATGCGAACTCAAGACGAAACCTCTGAATGGATCCAATTCGCTGAGGAGACGCTGCTCTGAATCACCCCAAGAGACGCGGTCGCGGCCCTTTCGAAAGGAATGAAAGGAACGCGGCTTTTCGGGTTCATGAAAGGACGCGAATCTCAGGACGCGACCTTTAAATCTGTGCCTGACGCAACCTCCTAAGCGTTACATGCAGCTCGTCTTAAAGATCTTGTTAGATCTTTAAATGCCAAGTCGGCATTGACGATTGGGGACTCGTGTCCTCCGACGTTTCCCGAAACGGCAATCCACGCGTCAGCTGTTCATTGGGCTTTGACGTTAAATCTTTAAATGCCAAGTCGGCGTTGACGATTGGGGAATTGCGTCCTCGACGTTTCCCGAAACGGCAATCCATGCGTCAGCTCTTCATTGGGCTTTGACGTTAAATCTTTAAATGCCAAGTCGGCGTTGACGATTTAGGACTTGCGTCCTCGACGTTTCCCGAAACGGCAATCCACGTGTTAGCTCTTTATTGAGCTTTGACGTTCGTGCGGGAATTAAGGCCGATTGCTCTGATTTTTACGCCATTAACTACAGGCCTTATGGGTTGCCTATAAATAGGCCTCGCCCCTTTAACATTTCATTGCTTAGACTGTTTTTCTTTGAGAGCAGGCGCTCTGAGGGTTTTCATCTTGACTTAATCTTCTTCCTTGACTGGGATGTACCCTCCATGGACAGCGAAAACTCAAAGCTTTCATGCTTTTCTTTAATCTTTCCTGAAGATTATCACTGTCAAGTGATTTCAAGATCAAAAATCGTCCCACTGAGTACCTTTTATATCCGCGCCTTGATGCAGAAAGTTCAACCTCTAGAGGGTTCTTCTGCGGGTAGGAATTAATTGTCACCATGACATATTCAGCCTAACTGGGTTCTTGAAGAGATTCACTCTTTTGACCTTCTCTTGAAGCTTGACTGGTACGCCCATTATTTGGAAGTCGCGCCTTTTAGACTTCTTGATGAAGCGCGAGTTGATTGAGTCTGAACTCTAACTCAAAGTCCTCTGGACGCACGTGTGATGAACTCTGTATCTGGACTGTGAGACGCGAGCTTTGCATATAGAGCTCGCGTCTGAGGTTGTTGACTTAAAAGAATTTTAATTCTGGCCAAGGGCTTCAGACTTGAATGTAGCAACCCTTGTTTCTCGAACAAGGATGTGGCAATTTTTTGCGTCTGGTTCTCTTCGCGTCTCATATTTTAGACGCGGGCCTAAAACTAGACCGCGTTCAGATTTGTGTGTATTTCAAGTCCACAACTTTGATCGCGTCTGTTTCTGTCGTAACAAAATTTTGACTTTCTGCGCGGGTGATCCCTGTGTCTGAAGTTTACAGTTATAGACGCGTCTGTTCTTCAGTTTCTCTGTTCCAGAATTCTAACCTTCTGGTTTTTACTTCTAGCAGGTAGCCTCAATCAGCCTTTCGCATATTCGCTGGGCCCTTGGGAGAATATACAGGCCAGCGAACTCGTTCGATGGTCGAGCACTGGAGGAAAAGTCAAGGCTCCTGTTTATGGGAGACGAGGATTTGCGCGACTGATGACATCCGTCAAGACCTCATTGGATATGACGCACCGGCAATGCTCCTGGGTTCGTCATGGTCACAGTGGGTATGGTGGCGGGTATGGTCCTCTTGCAGGTCACTGGAAAGAGGACGTCACCTGTAAGGTCTTGGATTCTCCCTTCACTTACCCTAGAAGTGACATCGACGAAAAATCTATGCTCATTGGATGACTTTCTGGTGGTAGAGATGTTCATCAACGAAGGGTAATGACCTATACCAGTTGGTCGGGTGGAATCAGAAGGCTTCACTGCGTTTCGGCCTCAAGAAATACCATTATTCTTAGTCAACGATGGACTCCTCCGATGTTTACGTCATGCATCATGATGTAATCAGCATCTGATCGTCACAATAGTGCTCAGCCTTTCTTTGACGCTTTTCCAAACATCTTATATTTGGAGTGGTGAGAATGCTTCAATGAGTGAGTGCAACCTTTTACTGAGAGAGAGGGACTTCTTTGTACTCCTTTATTGTAACACTCAATCTTATTGTATAAGAGAGCGTCTTGTATCACTTTCATATGTCTGGATATAAATAAAAGTGACACTTTTTGTTTTCTTCTTCTATTGTCTTGAATTCCCTTTTTGCATTGAAAATCAGACGAATAGAAGTAAAAGATTTTGACCAATTGTAATCAGAGCATAAATAGAAATCTGATGAAGCAAATTTGATTCGGACAAAGTCTCACATAATTCAGGAAAGTTGAGGCCTATACAAATGAACTCAAGAATTGAGCATTTTAACAAGAGATCTGGTTCAATAAGGGAGATAATATGACAGTAGGCTCTGTAATTTGGAACCAAATGAGGAATATTGCTAGCATGATTACAATTAGAAGAGATACAGTGGCCATCAAAGTGATCCTCATTGTTGAGGAGCCTTCGGGGGCTGCTGGGAAAGAGGAAACAAAATAAGAAGACAGAGGACGGAGAAACATCCAAATTAAGGCAACTAGGCAATTTAGGGTAGTTATTTTACATTTGCTGCAAAATTCATTAATGTAAAGTCTCATGCCAACTGTGCTCAGCAGCTGAGGATATTTGTCCGGTATGCACCAAGGTAAAGAATAGCTCCATTCTTTACCTAAGCCTACAGGAGAGCACCTCTTCAACACCTTTAAAACTTAAATATAATTCTCATTTTTAGTCCCATTTTTGGTCATACTGCAATACAAACCACTCATTGATGAGATAAGGCTTGGAGAATAATGCTATCATGATCAAGCAGGGTTCAAATCATTCCTAATCCTATAAATCATAGTTTGCTGACATGCACACCGGTTACTGTCATGTAATACTAGAAACAGTATAAACCACGAAAGGTTTTGGGTGTTCCACTTGAAGTTGCTATGAATGAGGGAACAAAATTCTCGCTAACTAACAAAATGGTCACTCTTATAAGCCCATGGTTCACATACTTATTAGAATGCACATCAATGAGTATGGGCTAACACTAATCAAAACAATATGAACGTGATGTACCTCTAAAAGTTACTCTTGTTCCCAACAGCCGTGAGCACCTCGATAAACAAGCTTCCATTGTCTTTCAATGAAAAGGCAAGGCAAAATATGGGCACCTTGTTTAATTACAAAGAAGATAATGGAACGGTATCCAAACAATCATGAGGCCCTATGCAAGACAACCCTCCCGATAGGTGTTATACCAATGCCTATCCTTGACATATTTCTCCCTACCATATCCTTGACATATTTCTCCTTACCACAGGAAAGAGCTTGCAAGTTGCTTCTCCTCTATCACAATTGATGGAGGTATTTTGTGAAAGGGAGCATGAATGTGAAAATTGGGTGCAGAATTTTTTTTCCTGGCTCGGCTTGCTATTGCCACCCTCTAATGCTTCTTCACTTATCAGATCTGCACTCATCGCATGCTTACTCTCAACCTGCACACGTTAGCCACTGAACCTAGACTGCAGACATTCGGTCGAACTTGTTAACCCCCTTGTTGGCCGGTCCAGCAAAAGTTCTTAGCCACTGCCATATCCGACATACTAAACCAAAAACAACCCTCCAAACAACCAACCACCATAGTAATGCCTAATTACCGGGTTGCACCTCCAGCCTGTAGAGCCGTTACACTCATACTACTTTCTAGGTCTAGTACCCTACAAGTGAGATGGGCATTATGGCAGCCACAGATAGTTCCTCATTAATTTTGGTGCTTTTAATTCTACTCTATCTAAATCTCTCAGTTTCTCTGTTTAACTTCCTCCTGAATATTATTCTCCAAGAAAAGAATCCACCATAAGCCTCAATAAATCTTCATTATATCACTACAAAATCACTTGGTTGAATCAGACCAAATTGAAGTTGGACTTAACCCAAGTCAACTCCCATGTCAACTCACTTGAGCCAAACAATTCAGTAAAATCAATGAATTACCCACACATAGCCCGATTAGGCCTAAAAGAATTGGAATAAACACAACTTAGCTGGATCAGCTGCAATCAGCCAAGATATTGGCAGGCTGTGGACATCAAACACTTTCTGATGGGATCCGCCAACCACAATGTTGGAACTTCTTGCTCCTTGGAGGATAAGGCTATCAATTATTGTTTCAGGTGCATCCTAACTGAATTCATCCCTATCTGGATGGTCTTACATGGGAACAGAAAACATCCTTCACAAATATGTCAATTGAAGAGTTGGTAGAACATGCTTTATCACTCACTTTTATCCTCTCTTCTTCTCGCTTCTTTATTATGTTGGTTTCATGAGGAGTCACTAGAGAGAGGACGTGTTGGGAGAATAAAAGTGAGAAGCCATAACTTGTAGCCCCCCACATCCCAAGACCAGGTGAAGGACGTGGTTCTTCTCCACAAGATTTCTTGGACTGCTTTTGAAGAGCAGAGAGATTGGAAGAGGGATAACAAAGATTATCAGATCAATCAAACTATCTTGATAGCTGTCCACAAGGAACCTTCACCCAGATCAAAACATGCCCGAGCATTTTTAGGACTCATGTTTGCATGGCAACAAAATCATTGTCATCCATATTTGGAGCATTCCGCAGATAAATAAGTACAGAGAAGTGAATTGCCATATCCAACAGGCAAGCATAATGAAGTAGTGGGTAACTACTGTAGTCTACCCCTATCATTCTCGCTATCACAACACATAAAGAGAATTATAATCACTAAAAAACTAAAAGAATAATTTTACAATCAGGTAGGGAGAACTATCAGGAATTACAAGTTCAAAGTATTACTCCGTAGTTCAGTTTGAAATCGGGTAGCCCAAAACACAACCCGAAATGACCAATCCTGATACTTAAAATCTTGATCAATAAGAACAAAATTATAAAAAAGAGAGATACATATTGATAGTGAGCAAAAATGGTAGACAAATGCTACAATGAACAGATCAAGAAAGTTAATGTAGGAGTACGATAATCACAACATCAGTCATGGATAATTGCAAACAAATGTACTGGTACAATAGAAAACCGAATGTCCCTAACCTTGCTTACAATCTTTCCCTGAGGACCAGTTTGCTTGGTGACGAGAATCTGGTTAAGCATTTTACCTGAAAGAACATTGGAATGGGTTCAAATATGTACCAATTAGAATTTACAATGAATATTCCACAAAAATGGTTGCAGCTTACTTCTAACAACAATAACAACAACTAAGCCATTTGTCCCAAGTATTTGGGGTAGGCTACATGAACCAAAAGAGAATTACGCCGGATCAGGCACATGGATCAGCTTTCTCCAGTCATTCCTATCGAGCAATATGCCTTCACTAAGACCTTTAGCCTCTATATCTTGTCGTATTACCTCCATCCATGTTTTCTTTGGTCTCCCCTGCGCTCTTTTAACTTGCCCTAATTTGATACGCTCTACTCGCCAGACTGGCGCATCTGTAAGTTTACGTCGCACATGACCAAAACATCGTAAGCGGTTTCTCTCATCTTCTCTTCTATAGAGGCTACGCCGATCTTAGTACGAATATCCTCATTTCTTACCTTATCTCTCCTCGTGTTACCACACATCCAACGAAGCATGCACATCTCTGCTACACTCATCTTCTGGGCATGATATCTCTTTATAGCCCAACATTTTGTGCCATATAACAAAGTTAGCCTAATAGCAGTCCGATAAAACTTTCCCTTCAGCCGTAACGGAATATTACGATCACATAAAACTCCTATTGTGCTCCTCCATTTCAACCAGCTGGCCTGGATCCTATGGTTGATATCATTATTGATTTCCCTATCCTTTTGAATAATAGAACCCAAATACTTAAAATGATTACTCATTAGTATTTCTTAACCATCTAGTGTCACGATAATATAATCTCAGATTCCCTGTTTACTAAATTTACACTCCATATACTCTGTTTTGGTCCTACTTAATCTAAAATCTCGAGATTCTAAAGCTTACCTCCATAACTCCAATTTTGCATTCACCCCAGCTCTCGTTTCATCGACTAGGATAATATCATAAGCAAATAGCATACATCACGATATATCTCATCCTGAATAGCTCTAGTAAGCTCATCCATCACTATGGCAAATAAGAATGGACTCAATGCAGATTCTTGATGCAATCCAATTGTGATAGAAAAATCATTTATTATGCCTCCACAAGTTCTGACATTTGCCACTACTCCACAGTACATGTCCCTGATTATGTCAATATATTTGATGGGGACTCCCTTTTTCATCAATATCCACCATAATACCTCTCTTGGCACCTTATCATAAACTTTTTCTAAATCAATAAAGATCATATGCAAATTTTTCTTCCTCTCTCGAAATCGCTCTATAAGTTGACGAAGCAAATGAATAGCCTCTGTCATTGATCGCCCCGACATGAACCCAAACTGGTTCTCTTATATTTTAATATTTTGTCTTAACCTGTGTTCAATTACCCTTTCCCAAAGCTTCATGGTGTGACACATGAGTTTTATTCCACGATAATTTGAAAAACTCTGGATATCACCCTTATTCGTATAGAGAGGTACTAGAGTACTCTTTCTCCACTCATTTGGCATCTTTTTAGTTAGCCAGATCTTGTTAAAGAGGTTTGTCAATCATCTCACGCCCACCTCTCCTAAGCATCTCCATACCTCAATAGGAATTCCATCCGGGCCAACAGCTTTCCTTGACTTCATCCTCTTCAAGACATCTTTAACTTCAGATTCGCTAATTCTGCGCATGTAATTAAGGTTCATATCTTTGCACTGAATGATAAGGTCATCCAAATCTTGAGTAGAACTACCATTAAACAATTTGTCAAAATACACTCTCATCTTTCTTTAATTTCCTCATGTCGAACTAAAACCTTCTGATCCTCATCTTTGACACACCTCACATTACATAAGTCTCTAGTCTCTCTCCCTTATTCGAGCAATTCTATATATATCCTTTTCAACCTCTTTGGTGTCCAACTTCTCATACACTTCTTTATACACTTTAGCTCTTGCATTCTGAACAGCTTTCTTAACCTCCTTCTTGGCTAGCTTATACCTCTCAAAACTCACTCCATCACAATTTTTCTTCAAATCTCTGTAAGAGTTTCGTTTGATCTTAATGGCAGCTTTTACCTCTTCATTCCATCATGATGTATCCTTACATAGTGGAGCACCACCTCGTGACTCATCAAGTATATCTTTAGCTACTCTTTTAATGCAGCTAGCAATTTTGTTCCATATTGTATTGGAATCATTTTGGGCTTTCAATCTGCTTCATGTACTACTCGATCTACAAAAACTCCTTAGTTACCTTCTTTTAACCGCCATCACTTAATCTTAGGATCTAACTTATGTTTAATCTTTCTAAATCTCTTTCTAATACGGATATCTAAAATTAAGAGTTTATGTTGGGTTACTACACTCTCACCCGGTACTACCTTACAATTCATACAACCTATATCTACTTTCCTAGTTAAAAAGAAATCTATTTGGCTCGCACTTGATCCACTTCTAAAGATGATCAAGTGAGACTTTCTCTTCCTAAACCAAGTATTCGCTAAGATCAAATCATAGGACAAAGCAAAATCTAGAATCGAGTTACCTGGTTCATTTCTTTTCCCAAAATCAAATCCTTCATGTACACTATTAAACCCATAACGACTAGTTTCTACATGCTCATTGAGGTCACCGCCCATGAAAAACTTTTCTCTAATGGGTATGCCTTGCACTATCTCATCTAAATCCTCCTAAAATTGACGCGTACTAGACTCATCAAGTCCTACTTGTAGTGCATAGATACTAATAACATTAAAATCTCCCGACCTAAAATAAGTTTAACTAGTAAAATCTTATCACCCTTTCTCCTAATCTCTACTACATCCTCAAGCAATTGTTTATCTATAATCACACCCACCACATTAGGATTTCTATCTCTACCAGTATACCAAAGTTTATAACCCCAAAGCTCTATAATTCTAGCTTTTTCTCCTACCCACTTAGTTTCCTGCACACACAAAATACTAACATTCCGTCTAACCATAACATCAAGTAGCTCTGCTAATCTACCTGTAGAGAACCTATGTTCCATAATGTTAACCTAATCTTATATTAATGAGCTAACTTCTTTACCTCACCCGCTCATAAAAGTGTGGGAACCCTTGCTCATTTGACACCACATCCGGGCGTCGATGTGGCGCGTCGTTTCTGGACGGTGGCCTAGCAACTCTTGCCCACTTTTCACTACACCCAAGCTCTGATGCAGCGCGTCGCTCAGTAGGGAACGCCCCAACGAAATTTAGTTGAACTAATTCTGATACAACAACCCGTTGCAGCTTACTTCTCAAAAGACAATATTGGGACTAATTTAATTGGACTGCAAAATTCAAGTATCACAAAGAAAAAATTCTACATACATGAGCACACTGAGATGCTCACTCAATCATGGTTCAAAGACTCGGCCGAGTCGGAGACGAGTCAGCCGAGTCGTATCCGTCTCGGCCCGCTCCAAGACGAGTCCGAATCACGAGTCGGTCGACTCAACTCAGAAGAGACCAACTCGATCGAGAATCGGAGTTAACTCGGTCGACTCGGCATTATGATAATTTTGAGCCTCATCGCAATTCAATGTGAAAATAACTACATTAGCATGTATTTATGAATGTAATTTACGTAATGTACTATATTGTGCATGTGTTTTGATATGCTTATACCGACGACGTGTGTATTTATACTTTCGCTTTATGTTTAGTGCGCTAGGTGATATATTTTGGACATGTGATACATGGTGTGAATGTCTACATTTTTTTAAGATTTGTCATAATTTTTTCAGATTTTTTTGAGCTTTCTATGTAGTGTTTTGCGCGTATCGCCCGATACCAATCCGAGTCGCCGAGACTGGTCCGTCGAGTCGGCGCCGAGATCGCGACTGTGAACCATGCACTCAATTGATGGCTTTGAACTGCATGACCACGGTGGAGCATTCTCAATTTAGGTTACTCCATTAATCTCACTTGATGGGAAAGGATTGGTTGAGGGTGAAGATGGGCATACTAAAGAGTTCACTTTGACATACTCATAAAAGATCAACATATAAATTTAAAGTAAGTTCACAAGCATAACTTGGGCACCTATAAATTCATGTTATGTAGGAATGATCATGATGATGAACACATTGAATCCAACAAATCTATAATGAAACATTTTGTACATATATCATCTGTTGCTTACTATTATCACATAGGATAGTTCTATAACTTGATTCATTCTTACAAAATTTAACAATATAATTATAAGTTAACAACAGAAACAATAGAATGTTTTTTTCTTTATAACTTGGAAATTGTTCTTATAAAACCATAGACCTTCACAATTTTAGAGAAACAATAAGTTCATAATAACAAACGATGGAGAAAAGGCCTGATCGATAATGAAGTAAATTTAACCCTCGTACCGCTATATCTTCCACCTCCTCCGCTTTAACAATATGCACTCCGCCTTAAGTCCACTTTTGAAGGTCCCCAACCCTCTGCCACCAGCAAGAATTTAGCTTTTATCTGAAGCAGCAGCATAGATATTATGAGATTTCTAAAATTAATCCATTTCAAGCTTTGTTAGGGGAACACGGTACTGTATACCAATTAAAGTGAGCATTGAGATCATATTACCTCCTTTTCATTGGGAACACATCTTTTAAAGCCTTCCTCACCTCCTCCGCAGAACCCACAGCAACTCCCTTGGGACATTGATGTCGTGCTTGCTCATCAAGTCAGCGCCCTGCCCCAAATATTAAAAAGGGAAAAAAATTACATTTTTTTTTTAATAATAGTAGATCCTAACAAGCAAGAATAAAAAAACGTATTAATAATTTCATTAATTCTTTGATCCAAGGTGTAGACAGATCGATCAATAGAGACCAAATAATTCGCAAAAAGGAATTAAAAAAAGCCCCAGATTTAAGAGGTGATACCTGATACTCGTGGACGTTGAGGCGGCGGAGCTGCTGCTGCTGCCATTTTCCCGCGATGGTGAGCGATCGAGACGCGAGCTTTCCGACCAATCCCCTCACCATTTCCTCTCTCTCGATCGATCGATCGAATCGGAGACAAGCGAACTCTGTATTCGGTTCAAAGAAACCCTAGCCTATGAGAGGAGGAAATAAAACAGTAGCGTGAATCTAACCCAAATAATAATATTAGGGCACTCCCACTCTTCATGCCCCGGCAAAATGCAAAGAGCCCTTACGCAATTACTATTCATGCCAAATAGTAATTGCCTATAGTGTTTTTAACCCTATCACCACCCCCTCGTTCCCTTTTCGTAATTACTATTTAAGGTATTTTTATTAATTTTGTGTGAATTTTTGGTTGATATGATTGTATGTACATATTGTTTGGATGATACAAAGAGTGAAAATATAGGTAGATGTTTATATGCAAATATTCAGAATTTATTTCGTATTTTTTTAATTTTTTATTTTTTTAAGTTAAATAAACAAAAAAATCTGGAACATTAGAATAAATAGCCTTTAGTTATCAAATGGCCTTTGGATGTGCCATGTGGCAAAAGAACCATTGGGAATCAATTCTTCTCGTTAGTGGACCCCACCCAAACAGCTTTAATAAAAAAATAAAAAAACAGGATGGCGTCATCTCCCCAAACCTCTGTCCTCACGCTCGGGCATGGGGAGCCCGAGGCCAAGGTCGGGCAAGGTGAGCCCCATGTTATGCCCGGGCAAAATTGATGTAGTGGAGAGAGCTTTTAATTATTTTTTTCGTTACGTGGTTTTACCTAGACAAAAGTGACGCTAGTGAAGTGGTCTTACTAAGAGAGAGAGAGAGAAGAATTTTTCATGACAAACCGAATCAAGCGAGTGGGCTTCAGGTCAAGCCCAGCTTACTCGAAACAGAACCCAGACCCGTTTTTGATAAATCATGCTGGTTTATTTGTGCTAGTTAAGGAAGAAAAAAACAGTTACAATTTGTGGATGAATAGAGTGCTATTAGAGAATAGAGAAGGACGTGGTGATATTGTACATCCGAGGGAAGAGAGGAGAAAATTAGTATACCACTCGGTGGTGAAAACTGACTGTGTGGCTGTGGGAAGGAGGAAGAAGAAGGCGGAGGAGGGCGGTGGAAGAAAGAAGAGGAGGGCTAGGGCGGTGACGACGACTCTCTGTCTCTCTCCTGGAGGTGACTCTCTCTCACCCTCCTCTCGCTCTTTCGTTCTCGCTCTCTTTTCACGCGAAAGTGAAGACGGATAGATAGCCAAATTTGTATATGAGTCACGAAAGAAACTACTCTTTGATCGATTTTGATAATTCATTTTCTTTACAGATTGTTTGCTTATAAGAGTTGGCGGGTGTTAACACCTAATACTTACACACTGAAATATAAGAGTTGTAAGTTCTGGAAAAAAAAAAATTATGCAATTTGCTCACTACTTTTTGAGGACAAATACCTAAATCTTACATCTTTTTGTTAAAAAAATGAACTCTTTACTCAAAAAGAGTAAGCCATCTGACCCCTAACCCTTAGGACGTGTTTGTTTCGCCGCAAAACGCAAGTCGTAAAACTTCTTTTCCATTTTCTTTTGTTTGTTTCGCTAAAAAACAAGTTGCAGAATGCAATTCTTCTTTTCCCACTTGCAGTTGCTACAGTTAAATTTGTGGTCATGTAAATCTCACTTTTACACTCATATTTTCCTACTTGTAGTTGTTACAGTTAATTTTGTGGTCATATAACTCTCACTTGTAGTACACTTACAGTTAATTTTGTGGTCATATAATTCCCGCTGTCAAATGCAGAAGATAGTGATGGACGGGGATGATTTTATAAAGAAAAGAGTAAAATGTTGAGGAGGAAGAGACGATGGTGTTATCAGAGTGAAAAACAAACTTTCTTCGATTAAGATTTAACAAAAGAGAGTATTAATTGGTGTAAGAGAGAGAAGGGACCGAGGATACAGTTGTGTGTGTACGCGCGTGAGAGAGGTGATGGCAGGGTGAAAATCCGCGAATCTCAAAAATCAAAAATTAACATTTAACAAGGGAATGAGTTGTCGAATACCACAAAAATAACCATATTGTATGTTGTGCAATGAATCCATCAACATTATTTTTGTCAACATAAATTTCTATTGAAATACAAAATATCTATTTAATATTAAAGTAGTCACTTGTAAAGTTGCAAAAGATTTTGGATACTAAACATGAGGAAGAAATTAGTAGGCGTTAAATTACCGACTAAGTATTAAGGAAGATGTGACATATTTTTTTGCAAAATAAGTTTTTATTAATTATAGGAGGGAATGGATTTAAAAGAAGTTGGGTTGCTTTAGGCGTGTTTATTTGGACGTAAAAGTCGTAAAAGACTGTAATTTATAAATGACTTACAACACAATTACAATTACGGCGTTTGTTTGAACCGTAATTCGTAAAACACTTACGCAACTCAACTCTCACGCACTTGCAACCCAATTATCACTCACTTACAGCCCACTTACAGTTAATTTTTTGATCATGCAACACCCCGGTCCCACCGACAAAGTGCCGGGGCACTCCCTAAACTAGAATTTAGGTGCAAAAATGGTCTACTAAGGCTCCTCCATTCGGCTGGATTAAAATTAATTTTGATGGTGCAGTGGATCAAGCCACAGGTAAAGCTGGATGTGACCATGACTGGAGAGAGAATGGGGAAAGTTGCATATTGCATGTCATTGTGGTGTGGCTGAAGCAACCATTATGCATTATGCATGTCCATGTTCTGGGGGGTTGGTAAGGTTTGTGTTGAGTTGAAAGTTAAAAAAGTGAGAATTTTTGCGACACATCCGATCTGTTATTTTGTGCCTCTCCTTCTTTAAAATCCTGACTCCCCCGCTGTTGCTACTGACTTTGAAGAGCAAATAGATGGATAAGAGATTGTAGTTTGTTTTCGTATTTTGGCTTTGAGATCTCGTTTGCTTTGTGTTTCTGGTACTTGATTGTCTGTCTTCTTAGACTCTCTCTTTCTAGAGTTCTTTTAGAATTTTATTATAATATTTGATTTTAGATTTTTTGAGTTTGACTCTAGGCTTTGAATGTATAATTTACTTGATGTTATAAACCTTTAGAAGCATTGTGATTCTCGAGCTTGGGGCCCCGTGATTTCTTTACAAGTAGATAATAATAAGAAAAAAAATAAAAGCAGAAATCCAAAGGACGATTTTATCTTCATATGAACCGTGTATCAGCAACAAAGAGAATACGCGTAAAATATTCTCAAAACAGAGAACCATAGGGGAAAAGTACATAAATCATAAAAAAAAATAATAACTAATTGTATAATTTCAAGTTATATATGCTAAATTTTCTAAGAGTAATAATCATGAAAACCAGAAAAGAAGAGAAATTTTTTAGTAACATGAACCTGAACCTCAGGCTTTCTATGAGTTACTTTTGCTCCTTTGTCATTGAGCTAGTTCTTAGTAACTCCATTTCCTAGTCACTTCAGTGCAAGTGTATAAACCCAGGGGTCGGAAGTGGCTCTGTAACTCGGAAACTAGATTTCATTTTTTTTCCCCGCTGAAGCTGATATCTGCCAGAAAAAAGAAAAAGAACAAAAAAGGGAAAAAGATATCCCCCAAATCCCTTCAAACCCTCAATCATACACCCATCTCCTCGTCCAGCGTTGCTTGAAAGCCGCTGTTCTCTCCCCTGCCCACCACCCATTCGACGAAATTCTTCACAGAGACCATCCAGCAACAGTGTGCTGATTTCTCCATGCCCAAATCCTTATACTCGGTCTAAAACTCTGTGGAACACTCGGAAACGCCCTCGTCGACCTTTACTCCAAGTCTAGCGATTTGGGTTCAGCCCAGAAGTTCTTTAATTGCATTGAGGAAAGAACTCGGCCTGCATGGAATTCAATCCTCTCTGCCCTCTCCAAACTGGGCTCGGTGGAGACCATGATTGATGTCTTTGCATCGATGCATCGGTCTGGTGCTGGTCTGGACGAGTTCAGTTTGTCGATCGTTCTCTCGGCTCTCGCAAGAACGAACAGATTGGATCATAGTAAAGCTGTACACTGTCAGATTGTAAAATCAAGGCTGGAGTTTAGTTCTTCTTGTGAGGGATCTTTGATTAATATGCATGTGAAGTGCGGTTGCACTCCTGATGCCCGGCGTATTTTTGATGCCACTGGATGCCCGGATACAATTTCTTGGACGACGATGATTGAGGGTTATGTGTTAGGATTGGCAAGCCTGAAGAAGCGCTGCAGTTGTTTTCAAGAATGCAGGGTTTGGGGATGAAGCAGGATATTGTCACCTTTGTGGCTGCCATAACTGCGTGTGTGAGACTTGGACTGTTGGAAGATGCAAGGGATTTGTGTAGGAAGATGCCATCGCCAAACTTTGTCACCTGGAATGCAATTATTTTCGGGCATGCAAAACTGGGTACGAAGATGAGGCGCTTGAATTGTTTCCAGATATGAGAGCGCATGATAAGAAGCCTACTAGGTCAACATTAGTGGCTCTTGATGAAGGCCGAATAGTGCATTCTGAGGCGATTAGGCTTGGTTTAGATTCGAGTGTCTATGTTGGGAGTTCTTTAATCAATATGTATGCAGAATGCCAGCTTGTCGAGGATGCGAGGAGGGTCTTTGATATGTCTGGTGAGAGAGGAATATTGTTATGTGGAATTCGATGATGGGGGATATTTACAGAATGAGCAGCCTGGAGATGCTGTTGGGATGTTCTTGAGGGGACACGAGTTTGATCTTAACGAGTTCACTCTTGTTAGCTTGTTTGGAGCATGTGCTTCATTGGAGAATCTAGAACTTAGAAAGTTGCAGTGTATTGTGATAAAGAGGAATTTTAAGGGAAGTTTAATTGTAGGTGGTGCTGTTGTTGATATGTATGCCAAGTCTGAAGAGCAAACTGATGCAAAGGATGAAGTTTAAGCTTTTCCCTAATAAAGATGATGCTTGATGAGGCTAGTGTTAGTAGTGCCTGCTCAAATTCCCCAAGCTTTCGAGGAAGGAACTCAACTCCATTGTTTAGCCATTAAACGATATGTATGCAAAGCTTGGTGAATTGGAGGATGGAGAAAATATACTCATGGAGATGCCAAAAGGACTGTGTCCTCAAGGAATGCCCTAATGGCTGGTCTTGCTCAGAATAGTAAGGAACAAGAAGCCTTGGATTTGTGCCGGCAACTGCAGATAGAGGGCGTAGAGCCATATCAGGTCACATTTGCAAGTGTTCTGCCTGGGTGCAGTGGGCCTTGGGGATTAAACATGGGAAAGCAAAGTCTGACCTTCTGTATGGTTATGCCTTCTTTGAGGTATCGTTGTTAAGCGTGTGCTTGAAGTCAAAGTCCCCGGACAATGCCAATAACCGCTTTCTGGAAATGCCTGGAAGTAAGAACATAAGAACAAGTTCTTGTGGACAGTTATTATTTCAGGCCATATCCAGACTGGTTAGAGATTGCAACATTTGTTCGGATGAAGCAACTTTCTCTAGTGTTTTAAAGGCATATGCTGACGTAGCCTTTCTCTGAGAGATTGTAAGGTGATCCATGGCCTTATAATTCGAACAGGCTTCAGTTCCCATAGGCACACTGGCTGTGTAATAATAGACGTGTATTCGATATGTGGAGGTTTATGTGCTTCTTTTCAAGAGTCAGAAGAATTAAATAGTAAAAAGAAGGCATCATCGCGTGGAACCCCATTTTGCAGAAGAAGCATTGACGCTGTTTCATCAGATGCAAGAGTTGAGGGTTGCACCTGATGATGTCACATTCCTTGGCGTCCTTGCAGCTTGCTGTCATGCAGGATTAGTGTCCCAAGGCGTGGCTTTTTTCACATTGGGAGCGGGTTAGCTCCTCCGTCCAAGACTCAGGATGGTCCTTCGCGCACTATGGGCCGTCTGATCGAGGTTGAATTAAGATTCGTGGAGAAGTTGGATCACCACTTATAGACTCCGTTTCTTTCTCCATTACATTCGCAGAAATGGCAGCCATCTTTCTCTCTCTCCCCCCTGCTCGTTGAGTCTGACTGCTCGTTCCCATGTCATCACCAATTACGAGACCCCATGGTGGACCGCCGCGAGGAAAGAAGAGAGTCCTTCTCATTCTCCCATGTCATCGCCGAGTACGACCCCGTGGTGTCCGAAGCTGACGAAGAATTCTGAATAGTTTCTCCTCTGTGAACATCTTGGGCCTCACCTCCCGGTAGCCTATCCCCCTCCGATGGCGAGCTCGAGGTAGACCCTTTCGTACCGTCCGGCAACCCATCCTCTTTTTCTAATCCAACTTCTGTCTGTCATCCCTCTCCTCTCCCTCCCTGCTCCCTCTGCTCCCTCATCTGAGAAGAAAAAAAGATGATGACAAGAGATGGCTGAGATTGCTGATGTCGTAGTTGTTGTCCGTTGATGAATGACTGTATGTACGCTGGTGGTTGTATTTGGTTGGAGATGGTTGTTTGTTAGTTTGGTGGAGGCATTCGCCGAAGGATGATGGTTAGAGGTGGTGACAAGAGGAGAAGAGAGAGGAGTGCCTCAGAGTTCTAGTGGGAGATTCTTACAAACACCTGGTAGGCATGGTTTGGGCTAGGATGGAAAAGATGACAACAGAAGAAGGAACTGGTCAAGAATACTTCAAACACCAATAGCAAAGAACATCAAATAAGGGAAAGGAGAAAATGAGAGGAGCGACAGGCTGCTGTTTAAAGATAGTGGTGATGGATTCGGGTTATCAGCCTGCTCAACTCTCTGTATCAAGCTCTTGAGCAGAGAGAATTGAGGATGATGATAAGTTATGCCATATTCTAATAGTTCGATCTTATATAAAAAATCATACTTGAAGCAAAATGTGCTGAAATATCTTCTAAAATCATGAGATTCACAAACATTTGCTTCAGCAAATTGATCATAAGCCTCTCTTTTATATCTCATTGCCCCAATCAAAAATCAAGAGTTCAAGTAATCACAACGTGCAACAAGGGGACAGAGAATTGTAGAAGAATTCTGGAAATTTCTACAAATCCAATTCTAAAAAAGAAATAACAAAAAAAAAGAGAAGCTAAAAAAACCAAAAAAAGAAATCAAAAATTAATATAAATGGTCTACAGAAGAAGAATCAACACCGCCTGCGCGTGCAGCGGATCTAGCCCGTCGGAGAACGAGCATGTTAATCTCATATGAAAGTGGCCCACTTAACCTTGGTTTTTGCATTGGATTCCTATTAAATTTAACTGATATTAAGGGTGCCCATATGATTGTCACATTTATATAGTTATTTGGTCACTTGAAATAGAAAAGATACCATGATGGAAAGGTTATTTTCAAGGGGTCTTTTTGCAATGTGCGACCCACTTTTCTCCTCCTGAAAAGAAACAAAACTTACGCTCATTTTATGATTGAGAATCCATCGGGAAAAGAATCTGTGGGTTTTGTGAAAGGAAAAAGGAGCAGAGAAAAGAGGATCCTTTGCAAGTTAGGGTTTGCAGATTCAAGAGCAAGGAATCAAAGTCTTCTCCAACCTTCATCCAATATTCACCAATGGCTTCAGGTATGGTGATTTAAAGTATTGCATAAATTAGGGTTTTGATCTATTATTCTTGAGATGATTGATTCTTGATTAATGGCTGATTTATTCCGCATTATAGTTGTATTTATATCCAACATTTGGTATCAAAGCCAGGTTAAAGAATCGATACATCTTGGATTTAGGAATTATGAAAAGTTAGGGTTTTTAATTAACAATTCATGAAATCCAGATTTTGATCTTTAATTGTAGAATTGAAGAGGATTCTTGGAAACCCTAAAATCATAATACATTCCTCTAATTATGCAATTAATATGGATCAAATTTAGGATTTTAGAAACCCTAATTTTCCCTAATTTTCCCCGATTTTTCCATAATTTTTTTTTGGGATTCGGGCGATAATCTGGAACTGCCATTCGGTAACTGTATCGTGGGGTATTAGTCGACTATAGGGATTTATTAGTCGACTAATAGTCCATCCAGAAAGTTACCCGACTCTCTGTTTCTTTCAGGAGTCGACTTGGTTTTTGGATTAGTCGACTAGTAAAGTGTATAGTCGACTAACCATTTGGCCAAGTCGACTAATATTTTAACCGAGAGTTTGGATTCTAACAGGAGTCGACTAATAATATTTGTAGTCGACTGATAAAGTTTCTAGTCGACTTGTAATTTTGGCCAAGTCGACTGATAAAATATGTAGTCGACTAGTCATGTAGGTATAGTCGACTAATCCTTGTTTGCCCTAGTCGACTAGACCTAAACCTGTAGTCGACTTGACTTGACCCAAGTCGACTAATAATACTATGTAGTCGACTAATTGTTGCTTAATTCAATCCTTAATGATTGTTAACACATTTAAGCTATTGTGTTAATATTGATTGATGTTTGGTCAAGTAATGTATTGTAGTATTATGGCATTACACAAATAATAGAATTAGAGAATATTATTGGTTAGTTTGTATTCATAAGGCTTATTGATTTAGTAGTTGCCAAAGTGACCTAGGTTAGTAAACCTTATGAATATACAACTACATAAAAGACATGTTAATGAGGTAGACAGTAAAGACAATAATATTCTCGGTGGCGGTTCTAGTTAGGAGATTGGGACTGGCCCAAAGGAAAGTCTCTTTCGAATAATTATGAACCGGGGTAGGATAGTGTAATTTATGCAACCTAGTGGTGTAGAAGTGAATACCCAAAGGTAACATGACTTACTATCTAAGTTGGCATAAATTATATTAGACCTACGTAGGTGATAAAAGTTCTCACCTAAAGAGTGAACACTAGATATGCTTAGGTTTCGCCCAAAGGAGAAATCTAAGTGATATCAATAGTTCATCTTAATTAAATTTAAAGTTATTGTATTGATTCGTGGCCTAATGTGAGCTATGTCCTATTATGTTTCAGTGAACGTCCCCACTTCTCTTCACACTCATGCCACTAGCATTCCGGCCTTGGATGGTACAAATTTCTCAGAATGGTATGAACATGTACAGTTTACACTGGGTGTCCTAGACCTAGACATGGCCTTAATAGTTGACAAACCTGATGAAGTAACTGCTGAGAGTACAGCAGAACAGGTCAGCCATGCCAAAGCTTGGGAAAAGTCTAATAGGCTCAGTCTAATGTTCATAAAGATGACCATAGCTAATAACATCAAGACTTCCCTCCCACATACTACTAGTGCATCGGAACTTTTGTCTGCAATAAAGGACCGATTTAAGTCAGCAGATAAGTCATTAGCTGGTACCTTAATGGCTGAACTTACCACCATGAAATATGATGGTAATAGAGGAGTTCAGCAACACATTCTAAACATGTCTGACAAGGCTGCTAAGCTAGGATCACTGGGTATGAAGGTTGATGAGTCCTTCTTGGTTCAATTCATCCTCAACTCACTTCCTTCACAGTTTGGGCCATTCAAGATCCACTACAATACTCATAAGGATAAGTGGAACTTGAATGAGCTAACTAGTATGTGTGTTCAAGAGGAGGTGAGACTGAGGCAAGAAGGACAGCACTCAGTGTTGGCAGTAACTTCAGGGGGTATCCATAATAAAAGTAAATATGGAAGAGGTAAAAGATTTCCATCAAAGAAAGGAAATGACCATGGGGAAAGTAGCCAAGGTCATAGAAAAGCTTTCACTGTCAAATGCTACTTCTGTGGCAGAAAGGGACATGTGAAGAAGGACTGCAACAAGAGGAAAGCTTGGTTCGAAAAGAAAGGTACAAATCTTTCTTTTGTATGTTATGAATCAAATCTTGCTGAAGTTCCTTCTAATACTTGGTGGATTGATTCTGGAGCCACAACTCACATAACTAATTCAATGCAGGGATTCCTTACAACCCGGAAACCGAAGGAAAGTGAGAGATTCATCTTTATGGGGAACCGTCTGAAAGTGGAGGTCGAATATGTTGGTACTTATCGACTACTTTTGGAGACGGGTCATCAGATGAATCTTGAGATACTTTTATGTACCTTCAATTTCTAGGAACTTAATGTCTGTATCCAAATTAGATGTTTTTGGATATTCTGTTTTATTCAATTGTGGAAAACTCTCTTTAATGTATAATTCAATGCCGGTTGGGCATGGAATTTTATGTGATGGTTTATATAAAATTTCATTGAATGATGAGTTTGCGCAATCTTTATTATCTCTGCATTCGAATGTTGGTATTAAACGTGGCTTAATAAATGAAAAATCCTCTATCTTGTGGCATAGGAGACTGGGGCATATCTCCAGGGATAGAATAATAAGATTAGTGAAGACTGAGATTTTGGATGACCTGGACTTCACTGATTTTGATGTGTGTGTGGATTGTATAAAAGGAAAACAAACTAAACACACTAAGAAAAGTGCTACAGAAGTAAAGACCTCCTTGAAATAATTCATACAGATATTTGTGGACCTCTTTCCATTCCATGTTTTACTGGAGAGAGATATTTCATTACCTTTATAGATGATCTATCACGTTATGGTTATGTTTATCTAATTAATGAAAAGTCTTAGGCTGTTGACATCCTTGAGGTGTTCATTACAGAAGTCGAGAGACAATTAGATAGAAAGGTTAAAATCATAAGATCAGATAGAGGTGGTGAATATTATGGTAGATATGATGAGTCAGGACAACATCCTAGCCCATTTGCCAAATTCCTAGAAAAGCGTGGCATTTGTGCTCAATACACGATGCCAGGTACGCCTCAGCAGAACGGTGTTGCTGAAAGGCGAAACCGAACTCTTATGGATATGGTTAGGAGCATGATGAGCTTCTCTAAAGTACCCAATTCATTGTGGAGTGAGGCCTTAAAAACTGCTATGTATATCTTAAACAGGGTTCCTAGTAAGGCAGTCCCAACACTCCTTTCGAGTTGTGGACTGGTAGGAAACCTAGTTTAAGACATTTACATGTCTGGGGTTGTCCAGCAGAGGCCAGAATATATAACCCACAAGAAAAGAAATTGGACTTAAAAACAATATCTGGGTATTTCATTGGTTATCCAGATAAGTCTAAGGGATACAAATTTTATTGCCCTAACCTTAGTACAAGAATAGTTGAAACTGGTAAGCCAGATTCCTAGAGAATGGTGAATTTAGTGGGAGTGATGACCAAGAAAAGTAGATCTTGAAGTTGTAAGGGTAAATATCCCAATTACCTTTCCTTCAAGAGAAATTGTTGTACCTCAGCTTGATCATCAAGTTGAGATTCCAGAACAACAAATTAATGTTGGTTCACCACTCCATGAGGATATTCCCATTGAAAATGTTGTAGAACCACCACAACCGGCAGCTTTGAGAAGATCTCAAAGGGAAAGAAGATCTGCCATTTCAGATGATTATGTGGTATATCTACAGGAATCTGATTATGATATTGGGGTAAATAAAGATCCAGTTTCGTTTTCACAAGCCATAGAATGCAATGATTCTAGTAAATGGGTTGATGCTATGAAAGATGAGTTAAAATCTATGGACCAAAACCAAGTCTGGATCTCGTTGAATTGCCTTATAACTGTAAGAAAGTCGGGTGTAAATGGGTCTTTAAGACCAAGCGCGACTCTAAAGGCAATATCGAACGATATAAGGCTAGACTTGTGGCCAAAGGTTTCACTCAGAAAGAAGGCATTGACTATACAGAGACCTTCTCTCCAGTATCTAAAAGGATTCTCTTAGAATCATTATGGCACTTGTAGCTCATTATGATTTGGAGTTACATCAAATGGATGTGAAAACTGCTTTTCTAAATGGGGATTTGGATGAGGATATCTACATGGAGCAACCTGAAGGGTTTGCAATTAAAGAACAAGAACACTTGGCTTGTAAATTAAAGAAATCTATATATGGACTTAAACAAGCTTCCAGGCAATGGTATATAAAGTTTAACAATACCATTATATCTTTTGGATTTACAGAAAACACTGTTGATCAGTGTATATATCTAAAGATCAGTGGGAGCAAGTTTATTTTTCTGGTTCTGTATGTAGATGACATCTTATTAGCCAGTAGTGATCTTGGTTTGCTGTATGAAACTAAAAGCTATCTTACCAAGAATTTTCAGATGGTTGATATGGGTGAGGCAGCTTATGTTATTGGCATAGAGATCTTCAGGGATAGATCTCGAGGATTGCTAGGACTGTCTCAGAAAGGATATATCAACCGAGTCTTGGAAAGATTCCATATGGAAATGTGTTCAGTCAGTCCTGCACCCATTCAGAAGGGTGACAGATTAAGTGGTAGCCAGTGTCCCAGAAATGACTTAGAAAAGGGTCAAATGCAGAAAATTCCGTATGCATCAGCTGTTGGGAGCTTGATGTATGCAAGCACTTGTACCAGGCCAGATATCAGTTATGCAGTTGGGATGTTGGGAAGATACCAAAGCAATCCAGGAATGGAGCACTGGAAGTTGGCTAAGAAGGTTATGCGGTATCTTCAGGGGACAAAGGACTATATGCTCACATACAGTAGATCAGACCAGTTGGAGGTGATCGGCTATTCAGACTCAGATTTTGGTGGTTGCCCAGATAGCAGGAAGTCTACCTCAGGATTTATTTTCTTGCTAGCAGGTGGGGCAATCTCGTGGAAGAGTGTGAAGCAGTCTCTCATTGCTTCTTCCACGATGGAGGCTGAGTTCATAGCTTGTTTTGAAGCCACAAATCATGCATTATGGTTGAGGAATTTTATCTCAGCACTTGGTGTAGTTGACTCTATTGCCAGGCCGCTGAAGATATATTGTGACAATACAGCAGCCGTATTTTTCTCTAAGAATGGTAAGTACTCTAATGGTTCTAGGCACATAGAACTGAAGTACTTGGTGGTTAGAGAAAGAGTTGAGAAACAGAAGGTGTCAATTGAAAGTATAAGTACCACCTTAATGGTTGCTGATCCATTGACTAAAGGATTGCCTCCAAAGACATTTAAGGAACATGTTGTAAGGATGGGTCTTTTGGTAATCTGTAAATGTATATATGGTACTTGTGTAATTGACATTGTTGTACAAATAACAGTTTGTTTCTCTATTTCCTGTTATCCAATTGTGTGTACACATATTTTATATGGATGTATGTTAAAAAGGAAATGTCTTTACAAGACAATTACAGGGGTCATTATGGTTATGGACTCAATTAGTAAGGGTTATCAATGTTGTGGTACATAGAAGGAGTATGACGTGGATGTTGTATAACCGCTATGACTCGCATTAGTAGTCCAAGCTAATTGCAGTATTACAGTTTTACATATTTGGGCTTATCAGTTGTTGTTTTTAAAATTCATGCACGTGTCAAAGGTTTTTCAGTATGGAATCCAATGGAGTCAAAATGATTTTGAAATGAGTCTTTTCTCTACTTTTGTTTTCTAAAGTTTTTAACCTAATCGGTTAATGGCCCAAGTGGGAGAATGTTAATCTCATATGAAAGTGGCCCACTTAACCTTGGTTTTTGCATTGGATTCCTATTAAATTTAACTGATATTAAGGGTGCCCATATGATTGTCACATTTATATAGTTATTTGGTCACTTGAAAATAGAAAAGATACCATGATGGAAAGGTTTATTTTCAAGGGGTCTTTTTGCAAATGTGCGACCCACTTTTCTCCTCCTGAAAAGAAACAAAACTTACGCTCATTTTATGATTGAGAATCCATCGGAAAAGAATCTGTGGGTTTTGTGAAAGGAAAAAGGAGCAGAGAAAAGAGGATCCTTTGCAAGTTAGGGTTTGCAGATTCAAGAGTAAGGAATCAAAGTCTTCTCCAACCTTCATCCAATATTCACCAATGGCTTCAGGTATGGTGATTTAAAGTATTGCATAAATTAGGGTTTTGATCTATTATTCTTGAGATGATTGATTCTTGATTAATGGCTGATTTATTCCGCATTATAGTTGTATTTATATCCAACAGAGCAGCGTTAGCTCCGGCCACCACGGGGTAGTATTCGACGACGACGTGGGAGAACGAGCAATAGGACTCTATGCTTTCGTCGGCGATGACGTGAGAGGAGGAGGAGCAGTCGGACTCAACGAGCAGGTGAGAGCAAGAGAGAGAGACAAAGACAGATGGCTGTCATTTTTGTGAATGTAATGGAGAAAGAAACGGAGTCAATAGGTGGCGATCTAATTTCTTTGCGAATTTTAATACAATTGTGATCGGCTGACTCACAGCGCGAAGGAGCTAACCCGCTCCCTTGACATTATGGCCAAAAAGTTATGGGATAATTCCAAGACCTGATCACTATGCTTGCATGATAGATCTTTAGGTCGGGAGGCTAATCTTGAACAGGCCGAGGAACATACCCTCCTTTACTCAAAAAAGAAAAAGAAAAAAAGGGTTTTATGTATGTGTGTGTGTAGTGGCGATCCGATGAGAAAGCTAGCTAGCTTAGGTGAGAAGATGAGAAGGATCATATGAGTCATAGGATTGTAGGCGGACCAGGAATAAATTTTGGGGAGGACTACAATCTCTTATAACATATACTTAAAAAAAGTGTACATAAAAAGTTTCAAAATAAATGAGAGATTTTATATTAAATATCTATTGTATACAAAATTTGTCAAAAAAACTAAAATATGTCAATTTGTTCACTTCTCCCATTACTTAAGTTGAACCTTTCAATCCTTCATGGAGTAGAATCATCAATTATCGAATCTAAATCAATATTCCTAGCAATTCTTTCTCAATTTTGATGATCATGGAATCGGTAAGAAACTCGTAACATATTTTTGTTTTGAAGAGTTGTTTTCACGATTTTCATAGCAGAAAATGCCTGCTCGGTAGTCGTCGTGGAAACAGGAGAATTCAACACAAGTCTGATCAATTTATTAACCAAGAAAAAGTTTTCTGCTTTTTGTTTCAACCAATTTTCGACATAATTCTGAAAGAGAAGACATATACTGAAATGCTTCATCACGGACAACGTTATAATCAAAATGTGTCAACTGTCTTCTCAAGTCTCTCAAGTCAGTAGCAGTGAAATCTTGAGGATAGAATTTTTCTATTAGAGTGCAAGCATCATCAACTTTAAATGATTTGAAGTGATTAATAAGATTCAAAGTCGACCTAAGGATGAGGAGCTATGTTGCTTGCTCGGAGAATCTACAATTTAAAGAAGTAAGTTGAAAATCAATGGTAGCATTAAATACATTTATACGGTAGTGAGGCTCCACTGTAATGCTATCTCGATGACAAGACCGACGCTTGCCATGCTTATACTGAGCATTCATTTCAGGCACCTCAATTTTATACTCTCCATAAAATAACATCACCTTTCAAAAAAGGTATTCCATGCATCTTTTCTAAGTTTTTGAAGTAGCACTTTTGTACTTGAGACAAAACTCATGACATTTAAAATGTCTATCAATTTGCGTTGAAGAGCTTGATAAAGTATATCGGTGATTCCCATTACTTCATATAACAAGTGCAAGGCAAACACATAGTCAAATGATATTATTGCATTATACGCACTATCGGCCCAAGATGCACTTTGGAGTCGATTGCATTATCAATTATGTTCTCAAGAACTGTACTAGCGGCCCCAAATATCTCAATTAACCTAGTCACATAGCCAAAATGGGAGCTCCAACGTGTAGCTCCGGCTCGTAGAGTACGAACCTGATTACACCCTCGCCCTGTATCAAGTTCTCCAGTAGCCACTTTATATGCAATTTCAATTTCCCAAGCAGATTTTAACTCAGCATGACGCTTGGGAGAAGCACTAAGAAAATTGATAATGACACTCAGATTTAATTTTCCATTATAGACATGTCATAGTTTGACAAATTGTTCAATGATAGTTCTACTCAAGATGGAGAGAGTATTTTGACAATTGTTCAATGGTAGTTCTACTCAAAACTTGGATGACCTTACCATTCAGTGTTAGGATATGAATCATAATTATATGCGTAGAATTAGTGAATCTGAAGTTAAATGGCCTTGAAGAAGATGAAGTCAAGGAAAGTTGTTGGCCGGATAGAATTTGTAATATCCCTAATCTAAACTACTATATTTTTATTTTTTCTAAAGTATTTATTTTATTTTACTGGTGATATTATTATTATTGTAATTATTATTGTAAATATTATTATGATATTGTTAATCACTATTAGTAGTTATTATTATTTATATCCAAGCCCAATAAGCTTAGCCCATTCTCCTTTTCCTTTTTATGTTATTTCCTTTTTAAGCTAAGCCCACAAGCCCACTATCTATTTTCTTATTCTCCATATTACTTATTTCTCTGACTAAAGCCCAAAACCCATTACCATGAAATCCTTACCCATTAACCCAAAACCCAATTCTAATCGTAATCCTAATCCAAATTCAAATCTATAATCTAATCTAATTATATAATCATAATTCAAATTCCAATCCAAATTTTCATCATAATCCTAACTTACTAAATTAAGCAATCTAAACCTAATTAGAATTCAGGTTTCTAAAATTCCTAATAATCTATATAAAGACCCTAAACTTCTTCTGTTTTTTACCTCCAAAAGAAAATCATGACCTAATTCTCCCCATCCTTTCTTTCTCTTCTACCTCAAGAGAAACCCTAATCCAACTCTCTCCACTTTCATCTTCTCTTCTCCTCGAAACTCTCTCTCTTCTACCTCTAAAAGAAAATCATGACCAACTCTGCTCATCTCCTTCCTTCTTCTCTCCTCATGAACAAAAGGATTTTGAAGTGCAAATTAAGGAGCATGCTAGGGGATCAAAAATCAAGTAAGTAGATTTAAATTTGCGAATTAAATTTCAGTTTTTTTAAATAAAAACAATAAATAAATTAAAACCATGAAAATAAATTATAAAACTCAACAATCTGTGATTCAACCCATATGGCAAAACTCACCATAAAATATTTAATATTTCTTAGAAATTCACTGAAATAATATTTTATATAATTATAATTTTAATACCCTACAAAGCCTTGACTTGAACAAATCAAATCCCAATAAGTAATTTATTTTCCAAAAAAAAAATTAATTATTATTGATATAAATTGTTTATAATAATCACATCTATACCATGGTCTCCATGAATATTTTTATGGATCAAAACTAATCAAAAAAATCTAGCAAAAAATACATATGAAGATCTACCAACTTATAATTTTTAATTTATATTTTTCTGAAATTTGTTTATAACAAAGAATAAAAAAAAACAAAAAAAAACAAAAAAAAAAAAAAAAACAAAAAAAAAACTTCCCCGCTCTCGGCCAATGGCCGAGAGCCTGCAGCAGGCCACCCGGTTGCAACCGCACCCGAGTCTGTTTTGTGCACAGTGGGCTGGGCCGGCCCACTGTGTAACACCAAAAAAAAAAAAAAATCCCAGGCCTGGCCTGGCCCAGGCCAGGCAGGTCGGGCTACAGAGGGCCTAAAGGCCCTGTAAAAAAAATAAAAAAAATAAAAAAAAAAGAGAAGAAGGAAAAACAAAATAAAAACAAGGAATCTGGACCAGGCTGGGTCTGGCCTGGTCCAGCCTGGGCCTGGGCTGGGCCTAGGGTTTTGGAGATATTAGTTATAAAAAAAAAAGAAAAGAAAGAAAGAAAGATAAAGAGAGAAAGATGAATTTGTATATTAGAATAATTTATTAAAAATATCAAAATAAAATTGAGAAAAATATAAACAATAATTTATAATGCTTCTACTTTCTATAATAAAAATTTTAGAGTGATACCAACATAAATTAAATTAAATCACCTACTTTAATCTTTCCCATTCAAGCATGTTAAGTATTTTAATGATTTAAAGTATTTAAAAAAATTCAACAAAAATTAGAAATTGGTTTAAATTAAAAACCTACTAAATTCACTAAACTAAAGAATCATATCTCTAACTCCCAAACTAATTAATCTAGATTTAAACTCCTTAAAATATTCTTTTAAAAAAAAATCTAACAATTTATATTGAAATAATTTATGTAGATTTACTGGAGCCTTATAATTTCAGTGCTCTGGACTTGAGACGGATCTCAGGTGAGTGTTTCCTTTCTTTATTTAATTTTATTAGTGAGTGTTTCCTTTCTTTATTTAATTTTATTAGTGAGTGTCTTACTTCTTTGTTTTGTAAACGTTTCTCTTCTTTGTTTTGTGAGTGTCTTATTTCTTTGATTAAATTTTATTTAATCATGCTGTGAGTGTCACTTTTTGTTTAATTTTGTGAATGTCACTTCTCTGTTTAATTTTATTAATTGTGTTGTGAGTGTTCGTTCATGAGACATCAATGATTTGTCCACTTTATTCATGTAGTTGATATTTGCTTGTATTGGTATTATTTCATGTGTGGTAGTTTATCATTATTGGTTTAGGCTTACTTTTGATACACCTTAGACTGTTACTTGACTCAGCTTGATCTTGAGGTTGATATAGTTTATGTTTGGAAGATTTGATATTCATGTATTGAGGATTATTTACTTTTGATTATAGGCTAGTTGTCGTACACCTTAGAGTGTGACATGGATTAATCTTGAGATTGACCTACTTCATATTTGTTGATTTAGTTGAGGTATTATCAGACATTTATTTGATGATATTTTAAAGGGAATTCATTTGGTCAACGAGGATAGATTAAATAAGATATTTTATATTGATTTATCTTGATACTTGAATTTATATATGGACCTAGAGTTCAACTTGAGATTTACATAGGATCTTGATTTATATTTAGATGAGATCAATAAAAGTCAGATTCTGATCATATGGTAGAATATCTTAACTTGATTTTAATCTATCACATAATACTGATTCTGGATTATTAGTTACAAGTATTTGATTTGGATCTATTCACTGATGATTATCTGAGTAATGATGTTTATTGATATCGAGAATTGGATACAAGTCTTTCAAGATTTCATGTAGCTTGAGGATGTCCCACTCCTTAATTATGATCGTGGTTTTGGATTGATGAAATAAAGACTTTTGGATTTACCCTTGTGATTTGATTGAGTACTGATGATCTTATCTATGTTGAATATTAGATGTAGAGATGATTAAGATATTATGTTGATCGAGGAGGTTATATTCTTTAGTTATGATCTTGATTATGGTTGGATAAGTTTAATTTGATCTCGAGGATATATATTACTTCATGATTGGTTCTTGACTATTTCAGTTATAGAGATAGAATTATTATGAGAGTGATTTCATTGATATCGGTGATTACATTATATGTTCGGATGACAGCTATTGATCGATCAGATTTGTTGATGACTTAGAGGATGGATACATCGATGACTATGAGGATGTGAGTTGATTATATACATTGTCCGGATTATTCTATTCATGACAGTAGGTTATTACTCATTGTAATATCCCTAATCTAAACTACTGTATTTTTAATTTTCTGAAGTATTTATTTTAATTTACAAATTATTTTATCAACTGAATCTATTATTTTCCTTCTTGTGATTATTATTAATACTATTAGTGTTGCCATTGTTACTGTTATTTATTATTATTACTAGTGTTAGTATTATAATTTTGATATTAGTATTAATGTTAATACTAATCTTGGTGGTGGTGGTGTTCTTCTTGTTAGCCTTGACCCAATACCCGCTAGCCTAAACCCAACACCCATTCTTCTATTGGATCCCAACCCGTTGGCTTATGCCCACTACCCTCAAACCCAATACCCTATATTTATCATTGGAGCCTAACCCGCAACCGTTATCCAAACCCAAACCCATAACCCATACCCATACTCAACCCAATACCCACTCTATATATAATCTCCTCATGATCTTAACCTAAACCTAAACCTAATTACTTTCCTAATCCCAACAACACAGCCGTCCCCTTCTTCTTTCCTTGCCACAACCAGCAGATCCAACGCAACCTACAACAGCCCTGCGCCCTTTCTCCTTGCCCTTGCAGCCGAGAGCCCTTCCAGGCCTCCCTCTCTTCTCTGTCAACAAGCCGAGCCACCTCCTTCTCCCCCTCTTTGATCTGGCCGAGCAAGCAACCCATGCAACAGCAGCCGCAGCGCACCAGACCGGATCCTCCCTGCCGCCACGGCAGAGCAGCTGTGCACCATCCAGACCGAGCCCAGATCCAGGCCAGGCTGCTGCCTCCTTGCCGTGTGCCTCCTCCACGGCGACACGGCAGTCCAGATCTCCTCTGTGGCACTCGGCAGCACCTAGGCTGCCCTCCTTCTATAGACCAGAGGCGACCTGCCCCTCCTCTTCCCTGGCTATAACAGCAAGCACCAACAGCCCCTCTTGGCCGAGTCCTCCTTAGCGTAGCAGATCCCCCTGCACAGATCAGCAGCACGGCCACGACAGCGCCTCCTCAACGAGCCCTGTCCCTCCCCTTGCTGCCCTGCTCCATGGCGCAGCGACAGATCCAACAACAGGCGCAGATCCAGATCTGGACAGCAACAGATCTGCACCTTCGGTAGCGAGCGAGCAGGCCGTTCTCCCGATCCACGCCAGCCCATCGTCGGAGACGGCACGGTGGCCTTCCCCAGCAACCTGGCCACCCTTCCATGCAGTCTGATGGCGAGAACGACACCACAGCGACCACGGCAGCGACTCGCCCGACGACGCGCAAGCAGATCCAGAACCAGACCAGCAGCGCAGGCAGCGGCGCGAGCGGCGATTCCAGGCCCTTCCGGCGAGCGCGAGACCTCCAGATTGCAGCCAGGTCTTCCCAGGACCCTGGCTACCGTCCTATGCAGTCCGACAGCGAAGAGCGGCGCCACGGCGACCGTAACGGCGACTCGCCCGGTAACGTACAGATTCCCCAAGGTGAGTGTATTCTCCTCCTCTTTTTGATTCCTTGTAAATATATGTAATTGCTTCTATTATGATTCAATTGTATACTTGTGCATAAAGTAAAGTAGTGATTGTGTGCATTGATATGTGTAAGAGAGGAGATACATACGTGTTTTATTGTGTGAGAGATCAGGCATTGATGTGTCCTGAAATCTGTTCTGGTAGAGGGATTAGTCGACTTGACCAGGGGCCTAGTCGACTAATCCATGTATGAGTCAACTTACCCTTTTTCCTAGTCGACTAATAGTGAACCTGGTAGTGTGAACTCTCTGTATCTCTCTGTTAGTCGACTTGACATTGTTAGTAGTCGACCACAGTATCTATGCCTAGTCGACTTGTATATCACCCTTAGTCGACTAACTTGGCCTGACAGCTATGAGTAGCCCTTTTATTGGATTGTGGACTTCACCCATGAGTTGTGTAATGATAAAGATAGTGTGTATGATATCGGGGGATATATTATGGATAGATATATGATGGAATGACTTGACTTGTTATGTTAGAACTTAGATACATGTTTATGATATGTTGCGATACTGAGAGTTGGATGTTATGACTAATTATTAATAGAAGTGGTGATTGTGAATACTTATGAATCAGAGTTACATATTTGAGTGAGAGGACTAGTACTGGTTATTGTTGATGTATGTCGGATTGGTGATTAATGTGTCGGATTACGGATGTGTATTGATACTCGATTGATTGGAACTATTGGAATCATGAGTTGGTTGTAAGGACTCGGGATTGATCTAGACTTATGTTATTTACATTGAATGATGTTCAGTAATTAGACGT